>JAMZAV010001841.1:0-122464 GCA_024449915.1 Sweltsa coloradensis
AATAATATCACGAAACATTGGTCACTAATATACTTTTCCCTAAAACAATATTAGGTG
Organism: Sweltsa coloradensis; assembly: GCA_024449915.1. Taxonomy (NCBI): domain Eukaryota; kingdom Metazoa; phylum Arthropoda; class Insecta; order Plecoptera; family Chloroperlidae; genus Sweltsa; species Sweltsa coloradensis. The sequence continues at coordinate 58 of JAMZAV010001841.1, forward strand.
CGATGCTACATTTAAATACGGCGCGCTCGGCATCAGCTGCTAGCAGGAGAGGGGAAGCGTGGTCCAAGCGTGGTCCATCTCTCGCTATCCCTTCCCTCGCCGACATACCCCCACTCCAACGCTGTATACAGTAGGAGAAGGGTGGTCTATATGGGCCCTACGTCAGACTTTACTTATTTAGTTAAACACGCCTTCTACACGAATTGTGTTGCTTACTGCGTTAAGAATTGTGCAGTGGCAGGAAACTAGCACCGGCACCGGGACGAAGCTCCACAGAGAGCGTGCGCGGCAAAAACATAGGAAACAATAATTCATTAAAAAATAGTCTGGAAAAACATTCTATCAAGTTTAATTTTAATTATAAGTCTTTTTTAAAAATAATTAGTAAAAAATGTATATTCAGGAATGCAATGACAGTAAATACATCCAGTGGTCGAATTGGGGGAGGGATCCCCACAAAACGAAACAGCAATTTCATTAATTAAATACGTTTTATATCATTTTTATTTGTTATCAAAATTGTTGTTGTAATGCTAATATTTCAAATATGTACTTAAATGTAGTTTATTGTAGTTTCTGCATCTATCCAATTCGATTTATTTAGTTGTCCTCCTTTGTAAATCAGTTTTTATAACTGAATAGGATAGACGTTAAATAAACTAGGAAAACGCTAAAGTCCCGCCGCGTTGATGGACGAGCTTTTAAAATTTAGTTGCCAACGCATAGCAGGACATTGGCAACAACTTTGTTTTGCTGCCTACGCATTGTAGGTGATTGTTGTCAAGTTTTCTTTTGTTACCTGTCAATTGGTATTATTTACCGTAAAAAACTTATATTAAAAGCTTTATTTCTATGGATTCTGGCTAACTATTTAATCTTTTTCTTTTAAAAGGTACTATATCACCATAACCTTAATGTCCATGTATAATATGAACGTTGTAGCCCCATTCGTTTGGTCAGAATTGGCCCAAATGGTACGAAAATATCGCACAAAAAACAAAAACTTATATTAAAAGCCTTATTTCTATGGATTCTGACTAACTTTTTCATTTTTTTCTTTCAAAGGTACTACATCACCATCACCGTAATGTTCATGTAAAATATAAACTTTGTAACCCCATCCGTTTAGTCAAAATCGGCCCAAATGTGTCGAAAATATCGCACAAAAAATCGAAAAAAATCGTAAAAGTACGATATTCATGAGAAATATTTCTTCGATTGTACCCAAAAACAATACACCTCTAAGTTCAGAGATTTCGAAGGTCCTGTCAAATTTTCATCAGATCGGATATGCCGTTTGCCTGGGGAAGAGTTTAACAAACAGACAGAAAAAAAAAAAAAAAAAAAAAACACCTGTGCTAAATTTTTTGGGGTCAGTGAAACTGAAGTCTCGCTTCGCTCATCCAAAAATAAATAAATAAAAATAAAAGACATAACAAACCATATATTATTGTGTTTTCTCGCTCATAATTGGATGGCGTAGCGAGCGAAGCAAAGATTCCACTTCACTACACAGGAGGAAAAAAAAACTTTTTTTTTGTTGTATTTTTGGCTGTTTGTTAACACGATTCCGGCAAAAAAAAAATTCTGGGGGAAACCTTTAAAATCACTAAACTTAGAAACTGCCACGTTTTTTAGCGCATCGGAAAAATATTTCTCATGAAAATCGCAATTTTACGAATTTTTTCGATTTTTAAAAATTTCTTCGACTTATAACACCTACATGCTTTAAACCGATTTTAATGATTTTTCACAGAAAACCCTTATTTTATGAATTAAGATATTCGTGTGAAATTTGAGCACAATCGAAGAATTATTTCTCATGAAAATTGAAATTTTACGTTTTTTTTCCTATTTTAAAACAATTCTTTGACTTATAACACCTACATGCTTTATCCGATTGTAATAATTTTTTCACAGAACCTTAATTTTATGAATTAATATATTCGTGTGAAACTTGAGCGCAATCGAATAATAATTATTTCTTATGAAAATCGCAATTTTAAGATTTTTTTTCTTTTTAAAATTACGATTAACTAAAAAAATAAAAATTTAAAGTTTATTTTTATTCAATTTAAATTAATTTAATAAAATTCTTCAACCAAGTAATGATTTTTTCACAGAACAACAAAAAATCCGCATAACACATGGCAGCTCAATGAACCAATTACGCTCATCCAACAACACGCCGGGACTTCAGCGATTTCCTAGTTTTAATTGGATGAGCGTAGCGAGCGAAGCGAAGATTCCATTTCACTACACTGGAAAAAAAAAATCCGGAATGTTTTTTTTTTTCTTCTTCTTTCTTTCTTTTTTTCTGTATTTTTGTGTGTTTGTCAACACGATTCCGGCTAAACCGATACTCCGATTGCGATAAAATTTTTATGGAGGCCTTCGAAATCTCTGAACTTAGAACTGCCCACGTTTTTGAGCCTAATCGGGAAATGTTTTCTTATAAAAAAAGCAATTTTACGATTTTTTTCGATTTTTTTAAACATTACTTCGACTTATAACACCTACACGCTTTATCCGATTGTAATGATTTTTTCACAGAACCTTAATTTTATGAATTAAGATATTCGTGTGAAATTTGAGCGTAATCGAAAAATTTTTTTCTCATGAAAATCGAAATTTTACGGGTTTTTTCTATTTAAAACAATTCTTGGACTTACAACACCTACATGCTTTATCCTATTGTAATGATTTTTTTCACAGAACCTTAATTTTATCAATTTATATACTCGTGTTAAATTTGAGCGCAATCGAATAATTTTTTTTATGAAAATTGCAATTTTACGATTTTTTTTTTTTTTATAAATTACGATTTACTAAAAAAATAAGTTAATTTTTTATTTATTTTAATTTAATTAAAAAAATCTTCGACTAAGCAATAATTTTTTCACAGAACAAAAAAAAAACCGCGATACACATGGCAGCTCAATGCACCAATTACGCCCACCCAACAACGCGGCGGACTTAAGCGTTTTTCCTAGTTCATAATATGATGTCTCCACTTGACTCTTATGGCTCGAAATATTATTAAAGCAACTCAGTGTACACATGGAAAAACAACATGCTGGCTGAAGAGCAGGCAGGCTTCCGGCCTAACTAATCGTAGCACGGTTGACAAACTAGCCAGATTGTAACAGAAAGTTAAGGATGCTTTTCAAAGGAAAGAAAACTCTCTTGCTGAAATTATCGATTTCAATACAGCATATGATACAGTATGGAGACCAAAGCTACTAAAAAACTAAGTGCTTTAAATATATCGGGAAAACTACTGGGATGGATCGAAAGTTTTTTGGACCAACGCTTCATTATAGTACCATTCCAAGATTCCGCTTAATCGGGATATCACCAACATAAGCAAGGCCTTCTGCAAGGTTTGGTCCTAAGCCCTTCACTTTTTAATTAAGCGAGCGAAGCGAGCGTTTCCATTTGACTCTGCCGGAAAAAATAGTCACTGGTTTTGTTTTTTTGTTTTTTTTTGTATGTCTCGCGATAACGTTCGAACGGAGGCTCGGATTGAGTTGAATTTTTTACCATCCGCAAGCTTTGTTCTCGATTGAATGCCATTAGTTTTGTGGCAAAATCGTTCAAAAAGTTAAAAAGTTACATTAAAGTAAAATCGAAAGTTTTTTTTTCAACCTCACGGCGACCCAAAATCTGAGATGGCCAAATCATTTAGAATGTCCGTCCGGTCACGAATATGTTAATTTTATTTTGATCCGATAAGTAGTGTAGATGGAAATTACATTATAACAAAGTACGGTTACCATGGCAACGGAAAGTCGTGCGCTTTTTGGCTCATGATAGCGGTCGAACGGAGGCTCGGATCGAGTTGAAATTTCACCATCCGCAAGCTTTGTTCTCGATTGAATGCCATTAGTTTTGTGGTAAAATCGTTCAAAAAGTTAAAAAGTTACATTAAAGTTAATCGAATTTTTTTTTCAAACTAAACGGCAACAAAATCTGAGATAGCCAAATCATTTAGAATGTCCGTCCGGTCACGAATATGTTAATTTTATTTTGATCCGATAAGTAGTGTAGATGGAAATTACATTATAACAAAAGTAACGTTGCCATGGCAACGAAAAGACGCGCGAAGTTTCTAATGCACTGCCAACTAGAAGTTATCAAATACTTTCGAGGAAGCAGTCTATTATTTGTCAACCAAGGAGCCCAAGGTTCTCTAGATGGCGGTGGATTTTATCCACAAAGTAAAGGATTACACACGGGTTTATATCCAAATACCTTGGCAATTAAGCGAGCGAAGCGAGCGTTTCCATTTGACTCTGCCGGAAAAATTAGTCACTGGTTTTGTTTTTTTTGTTTTTTTTGTTTGTTTGTTTTTTGTTTTGTTTTGTTTTTTTTTTTGTATGTCTCGCGATAACGTTCGAACGGAGGCTCGGATCGAGTTGAAATTTTCACCATCCGCAAGCTTTGTTTTAGATTGAATGCCATTAGTTTTGTGGCAAAATCGTTAAAAAAGTTAAAAGTTACATTAAAGTTAATCGAAAGTTTTTTTTTCAAACTAACCGGCGAACAAAATCTGAGATAGCCAAATCATTTAGAATGTCCGTCCGGTCACGAATATGTTAATTTTATTTTGATCCGATAAGTAGTGTAGATGGAAATTTACATTATAACAAAAGTAACGTTGCCATGGCAACGAAAAGACGCGCGAAGTTTTCTAATGCACTTCCACCTAGAAGTAATCAAAATACTTTCGAGGAAGCAGTCTATTATTTGTCACCAAAGAGTTTTCAATATTTTTCCCAATGAGTCAAGGTCCTCTAGATGGGGGTGGATTTTAAAGTAAAGATTTAAACACGGTTATTTCTCTATGGGTTTCCCAAATACCTTGGCAATAATAAATAATACTGGAAACGCGAACGTCGTAAATTTTTAATTTAAAAAAATGTGCAATGTGGGTCTAGCTATAGCACGTGCTCGCTTATCAACGCGTCCAACTGAGCGTTTCCTAGTAAAGATAATAATACTGGAAACGCGAACGTCGTAAAATTTTTAAATTTAAAAAAATGTGCAATGAGGGTCTAGCTATAGCAAGTTCTCGCTTATCAACGCGTCCAACTGAGCGTTTCCTAGTATTTAACATGATTAAGCGAGCGAAGCGAGCGTTTCCATTTGACTCTGCCGGAAAAATTAGTCACTGGTTTTGTTTTTATTTTTGTTTTGTTTTGTTTTTGTTTTGTTTTTGTATGTCTCGCCATAACGTTCGAACGGAGGCTCGGATCGAGTTGAAATTTTCACCATCCGCAAGCTTCGTTCTCGATTGAATGCCATTAGTTTTGTGGCAAAATCGTTCAATAAAGTTAAAAAGTTACATTAAAGTTCATCGAAGTTTTTTTTTCAAACTAAACGGCGACAAAATCTGAGATAGCCAAATCATTTAGAATGTCCGTCCGGTCACGAATATGTTAATTTTATTTTGATCCGATAAGTAGTGTAGATGGAAATTGCATAAAAACAAAAGTAACGTTGCCATGGCAACGAAAAGACGCGCGAAGTTTCTAATGCACTGCCACCTAGAAGTAATCAAAATACTTTCGAGGAAGCAGTCTATTATTTGTCAACAAAGAGTTTGAATAGTTTTCCCAAGGAGTCAAGGTCCTCTAGATGGCGGTGGATTTTATCCACAAAGTAAAGGGTTACACACGGGTTTACCCAAATACCTTGGCAATAATAAATAATATTGGAAACATGGCCCTGTGGACAGCGAACGTCGCAAATTTTAAAATTAAAAAAAAGGGCAATGTGGGTGCAAAGCTATAGCACGTGCTCGCTTATCAACGCGTCCAACTGAGCGTTTCCTAGTATAGTGATAAATGTCATTGTTGAAGAACTAAAAGGAAAATGTGGCATCCAGGTACTACTATATATGCAGATTATTAAGCGAGCGAAGCGAGCGTTTCCATTTGACTCTGCCGGAAAAATTTGTCACTCGTTTTTTTTTTTTTTTTTTTTTGTATATCTCGCCATAACGTTCGAACGGAGGCTCGGATCGAGTTGAAATTTTGACCATCCGCAAGCTTTGTTCTCGATTGAATGCCATTAGTTTTGTGGCAAAATCGTTCAAAAAGTTAGGCGGTGACTTAAGCGTTTTCCTAGTTCATAATATGATGTCTCCACTTGACTCTTATGGCTCGAAATATTATTAAAGCAACTCAGTGTACACATGGAAAAAACAACATGCTGGCTGAAGAGCAGGCAGGCTTCCGGCCTAATCGTATAGGACGGTTTGACCAACTAGCCAGATTGTCCCAGTAAGTTAAGGATGTTTTTCAAAGGAAAGAATACTCTCTTGCTGAAATTATCGATTTCAATACAGCATATGATACAGTATGGAGACCAAAGCTACTAAAAAACTAAGTGCTTTAAATATATCGGGAAAACTACTGGGATGGATCGAAAGTTTTTTGGACCAACGCTTCATTAGAGTATCATTCCAAGATTTGCTTAATCGGGATATCACCAACATAAGCAAGGCCTTCTGCAAGGTTTGGTCCTAAGCCCTTCAATTTTTAATTAAGCGAGCGAAGCGAGCGTTTCCATTTGACTCTGCCGGAAAAAAATAGTCACTGGTTTTGTTTTTTTTTTTTTGTTTGTATGTCTCGCGATAACGTTCGAACGGAGGCTCGGATCGAGTTGAAATTTTCACCATCCGCAAGCTTTGTTCTCGATTGAATGCCATTAGTTTTGTGGCAAAATCGTTCATAAAGTTAAAAAGTTACATTAAAGTTAATCGAAAGTTTTTTTTTCAAACTTCACGGCGACAAAATCTGAGATGGCCAAATCATTTAGAATGTCCGTCCGGTCACGAATATGTTAATTTTATTTTGATCCGATAAGTAGTGTAGATGGAAATTACATTATAACAAAGTACGGTTACCATGGCAACGGAAAGTCGTGCAGCTTTTTTGGCTCATGATAGCGGTCGAACGGAGGCTCGGATCGAGTTGAAATTTTCACCATCCGCAAGCTTTGTTCTCGATTGAATGCCATTAGTTTTGTGGTAAAATCGTTAAAAAAGTTAAAAAGTTACATTAAAGTTAATCGATTTTTTTTTTCAAACTCAACGGCGACAAAATCTGAGATAGCCAAATCATTTAGAATGTCCGTCCGGTCACGAATATGTTAATTTTATTTTGATCCGATAAGTAGTGTAGATGGAAATTACATTATAACAAAAGTAACGTTGCCATGGCAACGAAAGACGCGCGAAGTTTCTAATGCACTGCCAACTAGAAGTTATCAAAATACTTTCGAGGAAGCAGTCTATTATTTGTCAACCAAAGAGTCAAGGTCCTCTAGATGGCGGTGGATTTTAAAGTAAAGATTTAAACACGGGTTTACCCAAATACCTTGGCAATAATAAATAATACTGGAAACGCGAACGTCGTAAATTTTTAAATTTAAAAAAATGTGCAATGTGGGTCTAGCTATAGCACGTGCTCGCTTATCAACGCGTCCAACTGAGCGTTTCCTAGTATAACATGATTAAGCGAGCGAAGCGAGCGTTTTCATTTGACTCTGCCGGAAAAATTAGTCACTGGTTTTGTTTTGTTTTTTTTTGTTTTGTTTTTTTTTTTTTTGTATGTCTCGCGATAACGTTTGAACGGAGGCTCGGATCGAGTTGAAATTTTCACCATCCGCAAGCTTCGTTCTCGATTGAATGCCATTAGTTTTGTGGCAAAATCGTTCAAAAAGTTAAAAAGTTACATTAAAGTTAATCGAAAGTTTTTTTTCAAACTAAACGGCGACAAAATCTGAGATAGCCAAATCATTTAGAATGTCCGTCCGGTCACGAATATGTTAATTTTATTTTGATCCGATAAGTAGTGTAGATGGAAATTGCATAAAAACAAAAGTAACGTTGCCATGGCAACGAAAAGACGCGCGAAGTTTCTAATGCACTGCCACCTAGAAGTAATCAAAATACTTTCGAGGAAGCAGTCTATTATTTGTCAACAAAGAGTTTGAATAGTTTTCCCAAGGAGTCAAGGTCCTCTAGATGGCGGTGGATTTTATCCACAAAGTAAAGGGTTACACACGGGTTTCCCCAAATACCTTGGCAATAATAAATAATAACGGAAACATGGCCCTGTGGACAGCGAACGTCGCAAATTTTAAAATTAAAAAAAAGGGCAATGTGGGTGCAAAGCTATAGCACGTGCTCGCTTATCAACGCGTCCAACTGAGCGTTTCCTAGTATAGTGATAAATGTCATTGTTGAAGAACTAAAAGGAAAATGTGGCATCCAGGTACTACTATATATGCAGATTATTAAGCGAGCGAAGCGAGCGTTTCCATTTGACTCTGCCGGAAAAATTTGTCACTCGTTTTGTTTTGTTTTTGTTTTTTTTTTTTTTGTTTTTTTTTGTTTGTATGTCTCGCCATAACGTTCGAACGGAGGCTCGGATCGAGTTGAAATTTTCACCATCCGCAAGCTTTGTTCTCGATTGAATGCCATTAGTTTTGTGGCAAAATCGTTCAAAAAGTTAAAAAGTTACATTAAAGTTAATCGAAAGTTTTTTTTTCAAACTAACCGGCGACAAAATCTGAGATAGCCAAATCATTTAGAATGTCCGTCCGGTCACGAATATGTTAATTTTAGTTTGATCCGATAAGTAGTGTAGATGGTAATTACATTATAACAAAAGTAACGTTGCCATGGCAACGAAAAGACGCGCGAAGTTTCTAATGCACTGCCACCTAGAAGTAATCAAAATACTTTCGAGGAAGCAGTCTATTATTTGTCACCAAAGAGTTTAAATATTTTTCCCAATGAGTCAAGGTCCTCTAGCTAGATGGCGGTAGATTTTATCCACAAAGTAAAGATTTGCATCCCCTACGGGTTTCCCCAAATACCTTGGCAATAATAAATAATATCGGAAACATGGCCCTGTGGACAGCGAACGTCGCAAATTTTAAAATTTAAAAAAATGTGCATTGTGGATCTAGCTATAGCACGTGCTCGCTTATCAACGCGTCCAACTGAGCGTTTCCTAGTGTAGTAATATACAGTTCATACAAGGATATTAAAAGTCTCCAAAGGAAAATGAACTTAGCTCTTGTCATCTTGTCACAATGGGCCGACAGCAATGCAACCAAGACAACATTTACACAGACCCCACTGCATTTTTAGTACAAAACCCATTGCTCGATAATGGGCAATGAGAAGGCCGACTATCTGGCAAAGATGGGAGCCCACATGTCGTCTCTGCAGCGATCATATCCAGGATGCAGACAACCTAGAAAATATGTCTGTCCCTGAAGGCAGAAAGAGACCGATTGCAGAAAAAAACAGCAAGACAGAAAATGGTTTAAATCCAACTCTGAGTGTTAGGAAGAAGAAGAAGGAGAAAAAGAAGAAGGAGAAAAGAAGAAGAAAAGGAAGAAGAAGAAGAAGAAGAAGATGAAGAAGAAGAAGAAGAAGAAGAAAAGAAGTAGAAGCCTTTAGGGAGATTTTATAATTCTAGTTGACCTTACTATCCCCGTCAGTAAATGTTGTGCTCTGAAATACCTGGTTAAAAGTGAAAATTAGGCACCAAGGAGCCACATTTAAATGTCGCGAGACCTATCTATCCTTTAGATATCAACAATTATAATGCAAAATTTGAAGATGTCTAAATTATACATAGAGGCCGTGACATTTAAATACCAGCTTGAAATGCAAATGTCCATGCATTGAATGTACAATTAATGTTTTATAACGTCCAATGATGGATTACAGCGGCTGTCAATCTCCAAAGATGATTGCAGTCAACTGTAAGATCATAGATCACATTTGCCTAACCACCAATTTGTTAATCTTGAATTTAATCTCATGTCAATCCTCTGTCACGGAGACCATCTAGATCTTAATGTCCATCACTTAGAGCTCTGCTACATACAATATACTTATTTGCTGTCAAGGAGGCCACCTTAAACCTTTTTGTCCCATCAGTTAGAGCTCAGCTGTATAATTAACTTATTCTCTATCAGGGAGGCCACCTCGAACTTTATGTCCCATCAGTTAGATCTGTGCTATACAACATACTCATTTGCTGCCAGGAAGGCCACCTATTCCTTTATGTCCTATCAGTTAAAGCTGTGCTAATAAACTTATTTGCCGCCAGGGAGGCTACCTAGATCATTATGTCCCATCAGTAAGTGCTGTGCTAAATAACATACTTATTTGCTGCCAGGGAGGCCACCTAGTACTTTATGTCCCATCAGTTAGAGCTGTCCTACATTATATACTTATTCGCTGTCTGGTAGGCGACCTAAACCTTTATTTCCCATCAGTTAGAGCTGTGAAGAAGAAAGAAGAAGAAGAAGAAGAAGAAGAAGAAGAAGAAGAAGAAGAGTAGAAGCCTTTAGGGAGATTTCATAATTCTAGTTGACCTTACTATCCCCGTAAGTAAATGTTGTGCTCTGAAATACCTGGTTAAAAGTGAAAATTAGGCACCAAGGAGCCACATTTAAATGTGCAACCTATATCCTTTAGATAACAACAATTATAATGCATAATTTGAAGATGTCTAAATTATACATAGAGGCCGTGACATTTAAATACCAGCTTGAAATGCAAATGTCCATGCATTGAATGTACAATTAATGTTTTATAACGTCCAATGATGGATTACAGCGGCTGTCAATCTCCAAAGATGATTGCAGTCAACTGTAAGATCATAGATCACATTTGCCTAACCACCTATTTGCTAAACTTGAATTAATCTCATGTCAATCCACTGTCACGGAGACCATCTAGACCTTAATGTCCATCACTTAGAGCTCTGCTACATACAAAATACTTAATTGCTGTCAATGAGGCCACCATAAACCTTTTTGTCCCATCAGTGAGAACAGTGCTATACAACATACTCATTCGCTGCCAGGAAGGCCACCTATTCTATTATGTCCCATTAGTTAAAGCTGCGCTATATAATTATACTTATTCGCTCCCAGGGAGGCTACCTAGACCTTTATGTCCCATCATTAAGAGATGTGCTTTATAATCATACTTATTCACTGCCAGGGAGGCCACCTAGACCTTTATGTCCCATCAGTTCTGATAGAGCTGTGCTATATAATAAACTTATTTGCTGTCAGGGAGGCCGCCTAAACCTTTATGTCCCATCAGTTAGAGCTGTGAAGAAGAAGAAGAAGAAGAAGAAGAAGAAGAAGTAGAAGCCTTTAGGGAGATTTTATAATTCTAGTTGACCTTACTATCCCCGTCAGTAAATGTTGTGCTTTGAAATAACCTTGTTTAATGTGAAAATTAGGCACCAAGGAGCCACATTTAAATGTCGCAAACCTATATTTCCTTTAGATAACAACAATTATAATGCAAAATTTGAAAATGTCTAAATTATACATAAGGCCGTGACATTTAAATACCAGCTTAAAATGCAAATGTCCATGCATTGAATGTACAATTAATGTTTTATAACGTCCAATGATGGATTACAGCGGCTGTCAATCTCCAAAGATGATTGCAGTCAACTGTAAGATCATAGATCACATTTGCCTAACCACCTATTTGCTAAACTTGAATTTAATCTCATGTCAATCCTCTGTCACGGAGACCATCTAGACCTTAATGTCCATCACTTAAAGCTCTGCTACATACAATATACTTATTTGCTGTCAAGGAGGCCACCTTAAACCTTTTTGTCCCATCAGTTAGAGCTCAGCTATATAATTAACTTATTCTCTATCAGGGAGGCCACCTCGAACTTTATGTCCCATCAGTTAGATCTGTGCTATACAACATACTCATTCGCTGCCAGGAAGGCCACCTAGTCAATTATGTCCCATTAGTTAAAGCTGTGCTATATAATATCATACTTATTTCGCTGCCAGGGAAGGCCACCTAGGCCTTTATGTCCCATCAGTTAGAGCTGTGCTAAACTAGGGAAAACGCCAAAGTCGTTGTTGGACGAGTGAGTGAGCCATGTGTTGAGTACCCGGTAACATTTCTTTTCTTCACCTTACCTTAGGCCTCCCTATAGCCTATCATAGGCTACAGTGGAGCATTTTGGCCTAAACTATGGCCTAAACTAAACTTTTACATAACTCCAAGCAAGACCCGGCCCAGTCACACGGAATATTCAGTTGAAGACTGCCAACAACAGAACCTCCGGCACAGTGATTTCCACCAATACCTATTATTTATACGAATATAATTATCAAACTTAAATGCAAATGTTCCCGGGCCGGGTACTCACCACATGACTCGCTCACTCGTCTAACTACGACTTTGGCGTTTCCCTAGTCTAGTTGGCTAAAGCGCCCTTGTAGCCGAAATGTGGGGGGACGTGGGTTCAATCCCCTGGTCGGGAAAGATTTTGTCATTTCTAGATTGTTTTTAAAAAAAATAATTAAACATGTTTTGAAATGCATATAACGCAGTGTAGTCCATTATCTGTGGCAATAGGGCCTACTATGGTAAACATAGCCAGTACGAAATACGTGAAAATATTGCAAGGTTTACTCAATCTACGAGCGGAATTTGGGGTACCTTGACGTCCAACATTCGACAGACCTTGCATGGGCACGGCATTACACGGCCAGGTGAAAAACAAACAAAAAATATATTTTCAAAATCTAAAACATTCTCGTTAAAATAATTTCTAAACATTGGAAGTCTATTTTTCAGTTTATCATTTCTTGTAGGTTTAAATCGCAATGGAATCTTGCTGATTTTGTTAGCAGTTCTCAATAAACTCGTACCGGATGTCTTTTTAAAATTTCAGCGCAATCTGTTCAGCGATTCGGCTGATTTTCAACGTACACACACACACACACACACGCACGCACGCAGAAAAACAATAAGGGCCGTTTAAGTCGAATGGAAATCACTACGTTCGCTACGCTCACTCGTTCAATAACATACTTATTTGCTGCCAGGGAGGCCACCTCGACCTTTATGTCCCATCAGTTAGAGCTGTGCTGTATAATAAACTTATTCGCTGTCAGGGAGGCCATTAAGACCTTCATGTCCCATCAGTTCTGATAGAGCTGTGCTATATAATAAACTTATTTGCTGTCAGGGAGGCCATTTAGACCTTCATGACCCATCAGTTAGAACAAAGCTATATACTAAACTTTGTCGCTGTCAGAGAGGCCACCTAGACCTTTATGTCCCTTCAGTTCTGTTAGAGCTGTGCTATATAATAAACTTATTTGCTGTCAGGGAGGCCACCTAGACCTTAATGTCCCATCATTTCAAGCTGTGCTATATAATAAACTTATTCGCTGTCAGGGAGGCCATTAAGACCTTTATGTCCCATCAGTTATAGATGTGCTTTTTTATAATTTTATTCGCTGTCAGCGAGGCCATTTCGACCTTTATGTTCCATCAGTTCTGTTAGAACTAAGCTATAAAATAAACTTATTCGCTGTCAGGGATGCCATTTAGACCTTTATGTTCCATCATTTTAGAACTAAGCTATATAATAAACTTATTCGCTGTCAGGGAGACCAGTCAGACCTTTATGTCCCATCAGTTAGAACTAAGCTATATAATTAATTATTATTATTATTATTATTATTATTATTATTATTAAATCTTTATTAGCAACAGGACTATTGTCCCACGAGTGGATTTTCAATATAATAATACATAAGCTTACCTAATTATAACATAGATTAAATTGATGGCAAAACATTACATAAAATGAGTATAAAAATACAGTTGATACATGATCAGTGGTGTGCGTGTGCTTGTGCGTGTTTTGTGTTTGTGGTGGCGTGTGCGGTGTGTGTGCGTGTGCGTGTGTGTAGTGTGTGGACATAAGAGTTTAGCTGTCACAGGATGTAATACAAGCGGTTTGAATTCCCTATAAATATAATAAACTTATTCGTTTGTCAGGGAGGCCATTTTAAGACCTTTATGTCCCATCAGTTAGAAATAGACTATAAAATTAACTAATTCGCTGTCAGGGAGGCCATTTAGACCTTTATGTCCCATTAGTTAGAACTAAGCTATATAACTAGAAAACGCTAAAGTCCCGCCGCGTTGTGGATGAGCTTTTTAAATTTTTTTGGGTTTTGGCGTGGAATATCTTAACTTTTGCAAGTGCTTTGTTTTGCTGCCTACGCATTGTGGGTGAATGTTGTCAAGTTTCTTTTTGTTTCTTGTCAAATTTGGGATTATTTACCGTAAAAAACTTTTTTTAAAAGCTTTATTTCTATGGATTCTGGCTAACTTTTTCAACTTTTTCTTTTAAAGGTACTACATCACCATAACCTTAATGTCCTGTATAATATGAACGTTGTTGTCCCACCCGTTTGGTCAGAATTGGCCCAAATGGCCGAAAATATCGCACAAAAAAACAAAAAACTTATATTAAAGCTTTATTTCTATAGATTGTGGGAAAATTTTTCAACTTTTTCTTTCAGAAAGCAATACATCACCATTACCTTAATGTCCATGTGAAATATGAACGTTGTAGCCCCACCCGTTTGGTCAAAATCGGCCCAAATGGGCACGAAAACATCGCACTAAAAATCGAAAAAAATCGTAAAAGTACGATATTCATGAGAAATATTTTTTTGATTTGTACCCAAAAACAATACACCTCTAAGTTCAGAGAAAACGAAGGTCGTGTCAAATTTTCATCAAGATCGCATATGCCGTTTGCCCGGTAGAGAGCGAACAAACAGACGGAAAAACAAAAAAAAAAAAAAAAAAAAACACCCGAGCTAAATTTTTTGGGGGGGCAGTGAAATTGAAGTCTTCGCTTCGCTCATCCAATAAACTTATTCGCTATCAGGGAGGTCATTAAGACCTTTTTGTCCCATCAGTTAGAACTAAGCTATATAATAAACTTATTCGCTGTCAGGGAGGCCATTTAGACCTTTATGTTCCATCAGTTAGAACTAAGCTATATAATAAACTTATTCGCTGTCAGGGAGGCCATTTAGACCTGTATGTTCTCATCGGTTAGAACGTTGCAAATAATATACTTAATCGTTTTTTAGGGAGGCTACCTAGACATTTATGTCCCATAAGTTAGAGCTGTTCTATATAATATACTTATTCTGCTGTCAGGGAGGCCACCAAGACCTTTATGTCCCATCAGTTATAGGGCTGTGCTTTATAATAAACTTATTTGCTGTCAAAGAGGCCATTTAGATCTTAATGTCCCATCAGTTAGAGCTGTGCTTTATAATAAACTTATTTCCTGTCAGAGACACCACCTTTACCTTCATTTCCCATGAGTTAGACTTGTGCTATATAACTAGCCTATCATATGCTAGAGTTCGCATTATGGCCTTACAGTTGACGCTCCCATTATACTAACTCAACTTAAAAAACATATTTTATTTGTTGTTTTGTTTAACGTCTATCCTGTTCAGTTAAAAAACTGGTTTACATAGAGGACAACTATATAAATCTACAAACATAGATGCAAATACAGCAAATAACTTACAGTTAAGGAAATATTTAAAATTCTTATATAATAACAAAAATGTATTAAAACACAATGATTTTGGTAACAAATTCAAAAAGAATATTCAATTCAATTAAATAAAGAACGAAATAAACTAATAAAGAAGCGTGTAGAATGAAAATAAAATAAAAAGGAAAATAAAAAAATAAAAAATAAATGAAACAGAAAAATAGAACAAAATTATGAAGAAAAAAGAAAAAGAAGAAAGAAAGCAAAAGCAAAAAAACATCAAAAAAGCAAAAGTAAAAGAAAAAACTGAAGATTAATTTGACGATCCGACTCATGCGATTGTGTGGTTTGCTAAAAGTAAGGAACAGCAAACTATTGAGTAATCAAACTTTCGCAAATTTTATACCACTAGGAAAACGCTAAAGTCCCGCCGCGTTGATGGATGAGCTTTTTTAAAGTTTTTAGTTTGCGTGGGATATCTTTACTTTTGCAAGTGCTTTGTTTTTCTGTCGACGCATTGTAGGTGATTGTTGTCAAGTTTCTATTGTTTCTTGTTAATTTGTTATTATTTAACGTAAAAATCTTACACTAAATGCTATATTTCTATGGATTCTGGATAACTTTTTCAACATTTTCTTTCAAAAGGTACTACATCACCATAACCTTAATGTCCATGTATAATATGAACGTTGTAGCCCCACCCGTTTGGTCAGAATTGGCCCAAATGGCACGAAAATATCGCACAAAAAGTCAAAAAACGTATATTAAAAGCTTTATTTCTCTCGATTCTGGCTAACTTTTTCAACTTTTTCTTTCAGAAAGCAATACATCACCATAACCTTAATGTCCATATGAAATATGAACGTTGTAGCCCCACCCGTTTGATCAGAATTGGCCCAAATGGCACGAAAATATCGCACTAAAAATCGAAAAAAATCGTAAAAGTACGATATTTATGAGAAATATTTCTTCGATTGTACCCAAAAACGTGGCAAGTCTAAGTTCAGAGAAAACGAAGGTCGTGTCAAATTTTCATCAAGATCGCATATGCCGTTTGCCCGGTAGAGAGCGAACAAACAGACAGAAAAACGAAAAAAAAAACAAAAAAAAAAACAAAAAAACACCCGAGCTAAATTTTTTGGGGGGGCGGTGAAATTGAAGTCTTTGCTTCGCTCATCCAAATATAATTATCAAACTTAAATGCAAACGTTCCCGGGTAATCAACACATGAGTCGCTCACTCGTCTTCCAACGACATTGGCGTTTTCTGCGTCTAGTTGGCTAAGGCGCCCATATACTCGAAATGTGGGAGATCTGTGTCCAATCCCCTGGTCGGCAATAATTTTTAACTTCTGGATTGTATTTAAAAAATTATTAAACATGTTTTGAAATGCATATTACGCAGTGTAGTCTATCATCTGTGACAATACTATGGAAAACATAGAAGGTAAGAAATACGTGTAAATATTGCAAGGTTGACTCAATTTCGGAGCGGAATTTGGGAGTACCTTGAGCGTGCTAAATTCGATACACCTTGAGCCCTGCATTCCACAGCCAGGCAAATAACAAACAAAAAACATTTTTTCAAAAACAAAACCATTGTCAATAAAATAATTTCCTACACACTAGGAAAACGCTAACGTCCCGCCGCGTTGATGGATGAGCTTTTTAAAGGTTTTAGTTTGCGTGGGATATCTTTACTTTTGCAAGTGCTTTGTTTTGCTGCCTACGCATTGTAGGTGAATGTTGTCAAGTTTCTTTTGTTTCTTGTCAATTGGTATTATTTACCGTAAAAAACTTGTATTAAAAGCTTTATTTCTATGGATTCTGGCTAAATTTTTCCACTTTTTCTTTCAAAAGGTACTACATAACCATAACCTTAATGTCCATGTATAATATGAACGTTGTAGCCCCACCCGTTTGGTCAGAATTGGCCCAAATGGCACGAAAATATCGCACAAAAAGTCAAAAAACGTATATTAAAAGCTTTATTACTCTCGATTCTGGCTAACTTTTTCAATTTTTTCTTTCAGAAAGCAATACATCACCATTACCTTAATGTCCATGTGAAATATGAACGTTGAAGCCCCACCCGTTTGGTCAGAATTGGCCCAAATGGCACGAAAATATCGCACTAAAAATCGAAAAAAATCGTAAAAGTACGATATTCATGAGAAATATTTCTTCGATTGTACCCAAAAATGTAGCAAGTCTAAGTTCAGAGAAAACGAAGGTCGTGTCAAATTTTCATCAAGATCGCATATACCGTTTGCCCGGTAGAGAGCGAACAAACAGACGGAAAAACGAAAAAAAAAAAAAAAAAAAAAAACACCCGAGCTAAATTTTTTGGGGGGTCGGTGAAATTGAAGTCTTCGCTTCGCTCATCCAATTATACCAGCCTATTTTCAATTTATTATGTCTTGTAGGTTTAAATCGCAACGAATCTTGCTAATTTTGTTAGCAGTTCTCAGTAAACTCGTACCGAATAACTGTTTAAAATTTCAGCGCAATATGTTCAGCGATTCGGATGATTTTCGAAATGTACACACGCACGCACACAGACTCACAGAACAGACAGAACAGACACTCAGTCGCTTCGCTCGCTCGTTAAATAAACTTATTCGCTGTCAGGGAGGCCACCTAGACCTTTATGTCCCATCAGTTAGAGCTGTGCTATATAATATCCAACCAAATACAAAAATTTGTACAAAAAAAAAAAAAAAAACGGCAGCCAAGCTCTCCTTCAAAAGTCTTCGGCTGTGAATGCTGTGAGATATAGAAGTTGAGCCAAGCTTTTTATTCTTTCTCCCTAGTATCGCTTTGAAAATAAGCAAGATCATTTCGCCTGTTGACGAGCGCCAAGCCAACGATTTTTGTGTGAAAAAAGTAAAATTTTAAAACTCGAAATCATAAAAAAAAATGGCTTGGCCATGCACAAGATATTTATAATGGTTAAGAGCATGTTTAATTTCAAGCTTGTACAAATTACTACGCCTGAGTAATTACGCGTTTTGATTTTGATTTTGATTTTCCCCGGTCCCAATTGCCCGGTTTTGGTTATATGCGGTACATCTGAGTGTGGCCCAAGTATCAAAGTTCTAAGATGAACCGTTTTCTCAGTGTAGCGTATTATTCATAAGAGTACGGAATTACCTACTTTTGATAATTTTGATTTTCTCCGGTACCCGTTACCCAATTTTGCTTTCCATATTCAAAAGTGATAAAGAATGAGACATATCAAAATGTATTCTACGTTTGAAACATCTCAGTTGTAGCGTTTTCTTTGAATGATTCATTTCTTAAAGTTCAGATATGTTTTTTGTCATTTTTGGGCCCATGGTCATCCCCAAATTTAGCCCCTTGTGTTTTGGACGCAAAATATTTATAATAGTAATTAGCATGTTTAATTTCAAGTCTGTACAAATTACCACGCCTTGGTAATTACGCGTTTTGATTATCATCCAAATTTTGTTTTTCTCCGGTCCCTGTTACCCGATTTTGGTTTTGAAAGCAAAGGTCACTGCGTCTGAAGTACATCTAAGTGTGGTCTAAGTTTCATAGTTCTAAGATTTACCGTTTTCTCTGTAGGCTAAATTAATCTCCGTGGAGAACTCCTAGCCAGCCAGCCAGCCACCTACCTACCCACCCAGCCACCAGCCAGCCGAAAGGAATTTGACGATGTTGAGAGCCTTTTTTAACACAGAACGAGTTGTCGGATCGGGTTGATTTTTTTTTGGTATGTCATGGACCACATACCAGGTCATATACCGAGTTTCAAGATTGTAACTCTTTCGGGGCGGCGTGTGCAGATAGCTGAAAACCCGCCAACTCTGGTAGATGTATACAGGGCTGGAGTTCGTGTCGCCTAAGCAGTCGCATGCGCTTGTCTGCCGGGCGACGACCGTCGCCCTAGATACTTATTCGCTGTCATCTGGACCAGATAATTTACCCACATTTTTTGTTTATTTGGATTATGGGCGCGTCAACCGTTAGGTCATAATGCACCACTCTAGCCTAGGGGATATGCGGGGTTCATGCTGGTCATATCAGCCACGAGTAGGGGGGAAGGGGGGGTCATCTTTTTTGTGTTGTCGATTGTCATCGTCTTCGGGAGGTCACCCAAAGGAAAAGGGGGAAAGTGTCCCTAACACGATTGAGGCCGGCCTCTAGTTTTGGGATAAAATATCCGCTTTACTCGATTTTTGCGGGTGACTTTTTCTCAAAATCTCCTTTTACGATTAGCGAGCTATGCTCTGGGCCAATTTTACCCCGGGCCCGAGGGGGTAAAGAACTCATAACTCAATAGGCAAAAGCTAAGCTAATTTAAGTTTATATTAACCTGACAGGGGAAAAAATATTTTCGGGCCAAAGGGGGGAAAGGGGGGAAAAAACACCAACCCTTAAACCTAATAACCTCCAAAGATGTTTCCACATAAACTATTTCCCTCACGAGCTGTGATCCCAAAATTTTAGAACGTATGGTCCAAAAAAGCCATCAGGATACATGTAAAAAACAACATGCTGGAAAAAGAGCGGCGGGGTTCCGGCCAAATCGAGCGGTTGCCCAACTTGCCAGTTGTCCCGTAAGTTAGGTTTTTTTAAAGGAAAAAATACTCTCTTGGGAAAATTTATCGATTTAAAATACAGCATATATACAGTATGGAGCCCAAAGCTACAAAAAAACTGTGCTTTAAATATTCGGGAAAACACGGGGTGGATCAAAATTTTTTTGACTTATGACTTTTTTGAAAAACAAAGGGGGAAAAGGGCATCCAGATACTACTATATGCAGATAATGTGTATATACAGTTCTAAAAGGAATTAAAGTCCCAAAGGAAAAAATGAACGTAGCTTTGTCATCTTGCCCAAATGGGCCAAACAATGCAATGACGTTAATAATCCAAGACAACTTTACACAAAAAACACGATTTTTAGTAAAAAATGCATTGCTAAAAAATGGCAATGAGAAGGCTGACTATCTGGAAAGATAAACCCAAAAATGTCGTCTATGCAGAGATCATACCCGAGATGCAGACCACCAGAAAATATGTTTTCCCCCTAAGGGAGAAAGATACCGACGCAGAAAAAACAGCGGGTTTAAGAAGGGTTTTAAAACCAACTCTGGGTGTTAGGAAGAAGAAAAAGAAGAAGAAGAAAAGAAAAAAGAAGAAGAAGAAGAAAAAAAAGAAGAAGAAAAGAAAAAGAAGAAGAAGAAAAAACAAAAAAGCTTTTAGGGGGTTTATCTACTAACCTTACTATCCCCGTCCAGAAATTGGGCTCTGAAAACTTGTTTAAAATTGAAAAAAAGGGCACCAAGGAGCCACATTAAAAGACCGAGACCTCTTTTCCTTTAGTATCAAAAAATTAAAATGCATACTTTGAAGATGTCAAAATTTAACATGCCCCCCCCTGACTTTTGAATACGCTTGAAATGCAAATGTCCATGCTTTGAAGTAAATTTTGAATGTTTTATAACGCCCAATGAGGGATTACAGCGGCTGTCAATCTCCAAAAATGATTGCAGTCCACTGTAAGATCATAAATCACATTTGCCTAACCACCAATTTGCTAATCTTGAATTTAATCTCATGTCAATCCTCTGTCACGGGGACAATCTAGACCTTAATGTCCATCACATGTCAATCCTCTGTCACGGGGACCATCTAGAACATACTAATTTGCTATCAGGGAGGCCACCTTAAACCTGTATGTCCCATCAGTTAGAGCTGTGCTATATAATATAATTATTCGCTGCCAGGGAAGCCACCTAGACCTTTATGTCCCATTAGTTAGAGCTGAGCTATAAAACATACTTTTTCGCTGCCGGGAAACACCTGGCCTTTTTTGTCCCCAAGTTTGAGCTGTGCTATGTAAAAAACTTATTCGCTGTCAGGGGGCCACCTAACCTTTATGTCCCCCTCAGTTTGAGCTGTGCTAGTAAAAAACTTTTTCGCTTCAGGGGCCACCTAACCTTTTTTCCATCATTAGAGCGTGTATTTCTAATTATTCGTACCAGGGAGGCCACCTAGACCCTTTATTCCCCTCAGTTGAGCTGTGCTATATACAATTTATTTGTTACTAGGGGGGCACCTATACCTTAAAGCCCATCAGAAGTTTTGCATATAACATACTTAGTCCCTGCCCCGGGAGGCCCCCTAGACCCTTTTTGTCCCATCAGTTAGGCTGTCCCAATAATAAAAATTTTTTGCTGTCAGGGGGCCCCCTAGAACTTTATGACCCCTCATTTGAGTGACCGAATAATAAACTATTTGCTTCAGGGAGGGGCACCTAGACCTTTATGTCCCAGCAGTAAGAGCTGTGCTTATATAATAAACTTAATCGCTGTCAAGGGGTCACCTAACCTTTGTCCCACATTAGAGCTGTGTAAAATATAAAGTTTTTTTGCTGTCAGGAGGCCATTTAGACCTTCATGTCCCCTCAGTTCTGAAAAAAGCTGTGCTTATTAAACTTTTTGCTGTCAGGGGGGCCATTTAGACCCTTTATGTCCCATCATTAGAACAATATATACTAAACTTTTTCGCTGTCGATGGCCAATTTATACCTTTAGTCCAATCAGTTGACTGGGGCTATATAATAAACTTATTCCTGTCCGGGAGGCCATTTAGCCCTTTAGTTCCTCATTGAACTAAGCTATAAAAAAAAAATTTTTCGCTGTCAGGGGGCCACCTAGACCTTTTTTGTCCCCTCTTAGGCTGTGCTATATTTAAACTTATTCGCTCTCAGGAGGCCATTAAACCCTTCATGCCCCTCAGTTAAGCGTTTCTATATAATAAATTTTTCGTTGTCAGGAAAGCCATTTAGACCCTTTATGTCCCATCAGTTATTTTAGAGCTGTGCTATAAAACTTATTTGCTGTCAAGGAGGCCCCGACCTTTATGTCCCATCAGTTAGAACAAGCTATATAATAAACTTTTTCGCTCTAGGGAGGCCCTTTAGACCTTCTGTCCCTCATTCGCTAGAGTGTGCTTTATATAATAAATTATTTTCGTCAGGGGGGCCATTTAGACCTTTTTTGTCCCATCAGTTAAAAACTAAGCTATAAAGTATAAACTTTTTCGCTGTCAGGGGGGGCCTTTAGATCTTTATGCCCCCTCATTTAGGCTGTGGGATATAATAAATTTTATTGCTTTTAGGGAGGCCATTTAGACCCTTTTGTTCCCTCAGTTAGAAATTATCTATATAAAAACTTATTCGCTGTCGGGGGGCCCTTTGACCTTTAGTCCCTCAGTAAGAGCTGTGCTATATAGTAAAATATTCGCCGTCAGGGAGGAATTTAGACCTTTATGTCCTTCAGTTAGAAAATGTGCTTTATGTAAACTTTTTTGCTGTCAGGAGGCAATTTAGACCCTTTTTGTCCCCAGTTTAAAATGTGCTTAAGTTAAAAATTTTCCCTGTCAGGGAGGGCCCTTTAGACCTTTATGTCCCTCAGTTAGAGCTGTGCTATATAATAAACTTATACACTGTCAGGGAAGCCATTTAGACCTTTATGTCCCATCAGTTAGAACTGTGCTACATAATAAACTTATTTGCTGTCAGGGAGGCCCCCTTTTTTTTTTTTTTTTTTTTCCCTTTTTGTCCCCCTCGTTAGAGCTGGGGGTTTATAATAACTTTTTTGCTGTCAGGGGGGCCACCTCGACCTTTTTTCCATCAGTTAATTGGCGGCTTTAACTAGCCTGTTTTTAGGGTCGGTTGCATTTGGCTTACATTACCGTGCCCCCCATACCTAAACTTAAAACACTATTTTTAAATTTTTTTAAATCATCCTTTTAGTTGAAAAAATGATTTTCAAGGAGGGTACTTATAATCTACAAATATAGATAAATACGGTAATGAACTAACAGTTTTTAAATATTTGAAATACTAAAATTATAACAACAATGTATTAAAATTTAAAACACAATAATTTTGGTCGAAAATTTAAAAAAAATATTTAATTTAAATTTAAAAAAAAAACAAATAAAAAAAAGGGGTTTGGGGTTGAAAAAGGAGAAAAAGAAAAACTGAAAGAAAAAGAAAAAATAAAAGGAAAAAAAAAAATATGAAGTAAAAAGAAAAAGAAGAAAGAAAGTAAGAAAAAGCAAAAAAACATCAAAAATGCAAAATGAAAAGAAAATCCGAAGATTTATTAGACTATCCTACTCAAACGATTGTGAGTTTTGCCAAAAATAAGGAACAGCAAATTAGGGAGTAATCAAACTTTCGCAAATTTTATACCAATATCAAACTTATATGCAAATGTTCCCGGGTAATCAACACATGACTCGCTCACTCGTCTACCAACGACATTGGCGTTTTCCTCGTCTAGTTGGCTACGACGCCCATATACTCGAAATGTGGGAGACCTGTGTCCAATTCCCTGATCGGCAATAATTTTTAACTTCTGGATTGTATTTTAAAAATTATTAAACATGTTTTGAAATGCATATTACGCAGTGTAGTCTATCATCTGTGACAATACTATGAAAAACATAGAAGGTACGAAATACGTGTAAATATTGCAAGGTTGACTCAATCTCGGAGGGGAATTTGGGAGTACTTTGAGCGTGCTAAATACGATACACATTGGGCCCTGCATTTCACAGCCAGGCAAATAACAAACAAAAAACATTTTTTCAAAAACAAAACCATTGTCTTTAAAATAATTTCTACACATAAGCAGCCTATTTTTCAATTTATTATTTCTTGTAGGTTTAAATCGCAACGAATCTTGCTGATTTTGTTAGCAGTTCTCAGTAAACTCGTTCCGAATATCTGTTTAAAATTTCAGCGCAATCTTTTCAGCGATTCGGATGATTTTCGAATTGTTCACACGCACGCACACAGACTCACAGAATAAGCGCCGTTTGAGTTGAATGGAGACACTCGGTCGCTTCGCTCGCTCGTTAAATAAACTTATTCGCTGTCAGGGAGGCCACCTAGACCTTTATGTCCCATCAGTTAGAGCTGTGCTGAATAATATACTTATTCTCTGTCACGGAGGCCACCTTGACCTTTATGTCCCATGTAGTTCATTGTTCTATCGCCTTACCAGTGGCGTATCCAAGGGGAAAGAGTGGGATAAACCCCCCGCTTTTGCAAAAAAGTGTGAAAGTGCACTTTAACGTTTTAAAGGAGATTATAGAATAACTGTTTTATCGCAATGCAAATTATCATCTGACCAAAAGAGGATTTTAGTAGATACCAAGTTGGTTATTGTGATGCTTTAAAACGCTCAGATATTCAACCAATGACCTTGAAAGAGAAAACTTTAAGATTAAAAGCAAGATTTTAGCAGATAAAAAGTTGGTGATTCTTTAAATTGCACAGATTTTTACTTAAATTACCTTGAAAAAGAAACATTGGGTTAAAATCACGATTTAGGATATAAAAAGTTGGTTATTGTGATGTTTTAAAACGCATAGATTTTTACCAAAATGACCTTCGAGGAGAAATTTTTTCCGGCCCCCTACTGGTTAATATATTATTATTTTTATTATTATTATTATTATTATTATTTTATTATTATTATTATTATATTATTATTATTATTATTATTATTATTATTATTATTGGTTAATTGGTTAACCCCCCCCCCCCTTTATGAATTCCTGGATACGCCACTGCGCCTTACTTTGAGACTTCGGTCACCGTGTGAATTTTGTAGCGTAGAAATAGATGAGAAATGAGATTGTCCGGCAACCAGTCGATCCCGAACTAGCTGTATTATTTGCCGTCTATATAAACACTGGTGCTAACATGATGAGTCGCCGTTGTCACACGTGTGACTGTGACCGACGGTGCGCAGACTCTTTGTCTACGGACATTTCGTTGAGACAACTTGTGGTCGTAAAACTGAACATTTGGTCTAGAATTTTGTGTCTACACTTGTTTCGTCTAGTATGTATTAGTATTATGGTCAAAGAAAACATTTGGTTTAATCTCCAATTAGGGCTACAAATGTATAATTTTTTACTTGAATGCACAACTTAAGAACATCAACATGTAGATACAAATAAAATAGGTATAGGTCTATGCTAATAAGGCTTAGGCGAATAATGAAACTTATTTTAGACCATTTGAAACACAGGCCTACAAAAAACATTTTTAATTGAATAGGTAGTCGGACTAAATCCAAATTTACAAAAACTAGGCCTATGTGAATTCATGAAATTGCTTTTATTTTTAGCTTTTAACAAAAACTCATTAATCTTTAACCCCTACACTAAAGAAAAAAATTCAAAGAAATTAATGTTTTTAGTCCAAAAAAATTAGACAAAGTGTCCTGTGATCGACTTATACAATGGCAGTGCTCAGACAGTAAGCATCTTAGGCTATTTACATGAATTTTAGATTAAAAAAACAAATTTATACGCAATCAGGCACTACACGGGCTATGGCAACTGCACTGCATACACCTGTGCAAATCTATTGAATATGGATGGGTTTTTACATAACCTGTTATCGTATTCACACTATCAAAAATAAAGAAAAGATTAGATTTTAGAAATAAAACACAAAAAGTGGGACCCTGTAAAAGAAAGTCTCTATGGTCTTGTCAAAACTACTGTACCCCAGCCCTTTGTATTGTTGTCAACGGATAATACAAAACCCTTGCTATTCCAAAGATATTATTTTTTCATATTTCTTCAAGGTATAAGGAAGACCTTTGCAAAAATAGGGCCACATTACTTCACCTTTTTGACGCGGAGTTGAAACGTAATTTTTGAAAAGAGATTTGTAATTATTTTTTACTAGGAAAACGCTTAAGTCCCGCCGCGTTGTTGGATGAGCGTAATTGGTGCATTGAGTTGTTCAGTGTTATGCGGATTTTCTGTTGTACTGTGAAAAAATCATTACTTAGTTAATTTTTTTTTAAACTAATTTAAATTAAATAAAAAATAAACTTTTAAATTTTAAATTTTTTTAAATTATTCGTAATTTAAAAAAGAAAAAATCGTAAATTCGATTTTCATAACAAATAATTTTTCGATTGCGCTCAGATTTCACACGAATATATAAATTCATGAAATTAAGGTTCTGTGAAAAATCATTACGATCGGTAAGCATGTAGGTGCTATAAGCCAAAAAAATTTAAAAATCAAAAAAATTCCAAAAATTTTCGATTTTTTAAAGAAATTTATCTTTCGATAAAAGCTCAAAATTCACACGAATATATCAATTCATAAATTTAAAAGGGTTTTGTAAAAAAATTATTACAATCGGACAAAGCATGCAGGTGTTTATAAATCGAAGAATTTTTAAAAATCGAAAAAATCGTAAAATTGCGATTTTCATGAGAAATAATTTTTCGATCATTCCCCCCCCCCCCCGTGCAGTTCTTTTTCAGAATTTCATAGACCCCAAAAAAATTTCACGAAATTTGGAGTTTTGGTTTAGCCGGAATCGTGTTCACAACACACAAAAAAAAAAAAAAAGAAAGAAAGAAAAAAAAACATTCCGGATTTTTTCTCTATTGTAGCAGAATGGAATCTTCGTTCGCTCCCTCGCTCGCTCGCTCACCCAATTTAAATGTGGGCCCTTTTTAGGACTTCAAAACTTTTGTTTTGAAACTTTTTCAGAGCTAGCTACAGAAAAAAATGCGTAAAATTTCAGCAAATAGCCTATGGAGAGAACAAGCAAAACATGGATAGACATTAAGGGCGTAGAAAAAACCCCCCCTAGGGGAAACATTTTTGGGCCAGAACATCTTCCAGCTAACAAAAAGCAAATGTCCGTACCATTGTATGAAAAACTACTGATTTTTGGTTTCCACTACGTTCCTACTATAAAAGAAGGTCTATGTGGGTCGAAAGGAGGCCTCGAAGCTCTGGAAGGCAAGCTAGGGCATTGGCAGACGAACACCAAGTAAGACGATGGGGATGAGGGGTGGGCGGGGGTGGTGTCTTGATTTCGAACATGGGGGGGGTTTACCATATGGGGGGGTAAATGAAACAGAAAAGGGTAATTTTTTCGTACGTCTGTGCAAAATATATTTAAGTCATACTTAAAAACAATGATTTAAAAAAAAAAACCACAAAAAATCCAAATTTTATTTACCACTCTTCCATTTAGTCGCAAGGCCTTCACTTTTGTACAAACCAGGCAATTATATTACTTTAGGGGAAACCCATCTTAATTTTTTATTAAATTTTAAAGAAAGGGGGGGAGTTTTTTCGTGTTGATAGAATGTTTTTGAAAATAGATTTTTTAAATTTTATTTTGGAAACAGAAAGACAAAAATTGTTGCCTACCTTAGGCCGTGTTGAGATCAATGATAAGTAGCTCACATTCTGCAGATGTGCGTGGAGGATAAAACTTAAAAAAAAGTCCGAAAAAAATTAATTTTTCACAGTCATCACTAAATCTATCAGGTACTGAAAATAAAAGTTCTTTTGCAGTTTTCAGTCTTCCATTAAATTGTAACTAAAAATACCTGTTGGGTGGGGTGGGTAGGGGACGGTTTTCCCCAAATTACAGCTGTTGACTGCAAGTGGGGGTCCGTTTGTTTGGTCGGTAAACAAAAATTGTTTTCAGTAGAAGCAAGCTGTTCTAAAAGTTTTTGACTTTCATTTTGGGTGTAGTGTATAGATTGTGCACCAACCCGTTGCCGTTGGTTTTAAAAGGGGGTTGTAGGTTTTAGTTTAAAGGGGTTTTCAGCAAAGGGGGGTCCATTTGTTTGGGTTTTAAACAAAAGTTGTTATTACTTGAAAGGGGAAAGTCTGAAATTTGCTGTTGTGAAATTTTTAAACTCCCCGTTGAACTAAGTTCCCGCAACAGCAGCAGCGCAATGAACTTAACTAAAATTTTTTGCGAATTCCTTGTGCCGTATCAATGTGTTTAAAAAATTCACCCTAGACCTAAATAACGCGATTTTTTGGGGGGGGCGGAGTAAACAAAACCCCCAACAAAATATGTTGTAATTCAAAATGGAAGGAATATCATACCAAAAAAAGTCTTGTCGTCGCGTTTTTCAAACAATTTTAAAAACCGAAAAAAAGATACGACAAACAAAGCCCCCCTCAATTATTATTTCCTAGTATTTTTAACCCTAAAACGATGGGAAGGGGCAACCCCGCTCCAAAAATTTTGGGGAGAGGGACGAGGGGGCATAATAATTTTTTGGCAAGATTTTTAACTGCAATCTTCCCAATTTTTTAAAATTTTGTAGACAACAAATTTTTTAAAAATCTAGTAAAACTTTTTTCCCCCAAATTTTTTAGGGGAATGTCGCCCCCCCCCCCCCCCACACAAAACTTTACGCTTTTTTCCCCGCTTGCATCCCGGGGAAACTAATGTCCCTCTCTCTTTCATTCATATTTTTCCTAAAGTTATCCATCCTTGGGTACAAAGTGACCATCGGGGGACGAGACCGGGACGGCGTCCCTTATTGTCTGCATTTTTCCCTTTCCACCTTTTTGGCGTGACCCAACTTGGGAGCGAACATGGGTTTGTTTCTATGCCTTCGCCATTTTAAAACTATTTTGATGAAAAAAATTTATTTAGCAAAATATTTTTTTTTTTAAAATTTCAAATTTTTTTATAACGTGGTTTAAATGGGTAGCTTTAGTTATAAAATGTGTTTTTTCCCCAGGGGCTATGACAAAACGACTGAAATTAAAAATAAAAATTATTATATTATTATATAATATTATCAAAAATGTTATAAAGATTATCCGTACTCAGTCAGTTTTTATCGTAGAATTTCTCAAAAAAAAGAAATTTAAAACGCCGCTTAATATTTTAACAACGTTATTTGATAGTTTCAATTAAAAAAAAAAAACAATAAAAAAATTAATACAGCAGGTATAAAACCCCCAGGTTCTAGGATGGTCTATTTTACGACACTACACGCGACAAACCCTTAGCAGCTGCCTCATACCCATACCCGACGGGTCCGTCGATGGTCACTTTGTACTTCATGGATAGATAGACTTTAGTTGGTCTACTCATCAAACCGGTTACCTGCGTGCGTTAGGTAATGACACATGGGCAGGCGCGTAGGAAGGGGGGGGGGATGGGGGGAATTAACCCCCCCACTTTTCACGCTGACACCCCCCACTTCTGTAGTAAATATGCACATACACGTATACAATTCGACAGTCACCTTGGTAAAACGAATATATCTGCTTGTATGCTGCGTCATTACATAAAAAATTAGGTTGAAATTTACTAAAATGGACCACTTCACGTTCATTTTTTTAGTTTTTAGATCGCAGATAGTTGCTATAAAACATCGTTTACAGAGACCGAGTGCAGTTCATGACGAAATAACTGAAGTATGGTGAAATTTTTTCCGCCCTGGGGCTCTGCCCCAGACCCCAGCTGCCGCCCTCAGAACCTACTAATGGATTTGACCCCCCCACTTTTCAAAACGTTCCTACGCGCCTGCACATGGGCGACGCAAGGATCTTACATAAGGGGGGGGGGCGACTGGGGGGCGAGTACAATGGTTGGAGGGGGGGGGGGCAAATCTAAATTTTAATGTAGGCGTGTAAATCTAACCCCCCCCCCCCCTACAACATCGTAATTTTATCGTATTTTGGTTCCGGATACAATCGACATGGCCTAGCTGCAAGTGCAAATAATATTAATAAAATCATATTGAATCCTACCTACTACTAATGAAGGATAATCCTCTAATTTTGGTGCCCATTATCAAACCGTCGACCGACTTCTTGTAAATCAATGTCCTTGGAAAGAGATTTTTCTATTGTTAGTATGGACAAGTCTCGAAGCCAGTCATTGCACATGCTATTTCTAGTGCACGTTTTTAGTCGTCAAGGTACGCTCGCAAGCTGCACTCGATGCGGGAACAGTTAGGGAAATTACACAAAGCTGTTAAAGTCTGTTTCAATGTCTATGACGGTGCTTGCGCACGAAACACTTTGTGATGCGCATGTGTGATTAGTATTATTGTCACCAACACTGACACACGAATTTCCTATCTCACTTTCTTCCGGCAAATCACTAGAACACTCTTTATCGTAATCGGTCGCTTCGTTCTGAGTTGAATCACTCTTTAGTTTTTTAGTAGTGTTTACAAAAAAACTAGAAATAAATTGATTTCTCTTTGACATCTCTCTTGACTACTAAAACTATTGTCGCAAAACAACTAGCCTGATTGAAGTGGACAAGTAACTGCTTGTCTTAGAACGGACCGTGGGAACCCCTGCACCCTTATCTCCCCACCCTAGCCACCCTAGCTACTTCAATCTTATCGCTCGCGCCACCTCATTGTCAATGAAAAAGTACGCAGAAAACAAAGGAGCTGTCAAAGACAAACCAAAATTGTGTGACTACGTCAAATAAAGAAATAAAGTAAATCAACAAAATCAAATTGACTAAAATATAGAAAGAAAATATTTATGAATCTCACTTGCATTGCGTTTGCTAAATTATTGTCGCAATAAAAAAAAATAGTATTACACGTTGGTTGGGGGGGGGAGGAGAAGGTTCAAGGGGGTGCCCCCCTCACCCCCCCTCGCGTCGCCCCTGTAATGACATAAATAATATTTCTTTGGTCAGTTCAAAGGCAACAGATATTCGTTGCAGTACTGTTCCATCCAGTCAGATCTATAATGCAACTACAGTTCAGAAGTTTAAAAAGTTACCCTCTCGGTGGCCTAGTTGGCTAAGGCGCCTACCTGTAATGAGGGAGACCCGGGTTCGAACCCCAGTCGGGATGGATTTTGTTATTTTCTGAATTGTATTTAATATTAACATTTTCACCTACGGGAGTGTTTCCCGATTAACCAAATCGAGAAGTATGCCTACAGTTTACATCAAAACATGTTGTGTGATTTATGTCTGTGGGAATAGGAATTCAGTCCCATTCTCCAGCAATCAGAAGCAGACATGTGATGGTTGTACATATGAGCCTGCTGCCCCCCCCCCCCCCAACACGTCTCCGACCAACAAGCTTCGCTGAGATCGAGCAAAAAGGCAGCTGCACCTCACTTGACCTCGCTTCGAAGACAAGGGGGTGGGGTTGTATTGTTTCAGTGGTCAGTCAGTCTGTGATAGAAGACCCACCGAGACGGTCCTAGGTTATAACAGGGAACCACAGGGAAGTCTGACAAGTTTATTTCGGAAATAGGAGGTTCAATGTGAAAACAGTTACGTTGTTTGTGTTTTTTAAATGTGAAACAAGTGGGTGACAACTGACAAGTGCAGTGCTCGAAGATGTGATGGCACAGTGTTCTCAACAACCGTGTGAGCTTTGGGGGTAGTGATTAGTAGGATAACACACAGATTCACAAGGATAACTAATCAACAGGTACACTTCATTGAAATAATAGGTCATTGCACAAAAGTGCAACAAGTGGGTGACAAGTGCTCGTAGGTATTATTCAAAATGTGAACGCACAGTGTTACAACCGCGTGAGCTTTGGGGGTAGTGAATACAGGATACCGAACAAATTTATAAGGATTTCTTGGCCTATACAATTAGGTAAGTGTTATCAAAATAAAAGAATTATTTTCATTTCTAAATAAAAAATACAAGTTGTGTTGCTGTTGCAAACTTTCAAAGTGCACCACAGTCAAATATGACAGGTCAGTGCTTCGATACCCGCCAGTGCCACCGGCAATCCTGACTGAATGTCTCCCCGTTTTTAGTCCTTTTTCCCTTTGCCCTATATCCCTTGGCTCTAGGGCCTAGCATGGTCTAGTCTATAGCCCAGGTCTTTAGACATTCCCCTCCCCGAAAATAACCTCACAACATTAATTTTACCTTATTTGTCACCGGAAGTACATGAATTACACGAAACATTTTAATTCTTAGCACTTGTTGTGAAGACCTCCTACCCGCGACTAGACCTAGCTAGAGTCGAATCAAGAATTAATAATTCTTACGTGGGCCTATAGGTAGGCCTAGGGCCTAATTTAACTATCTCTTGGCTAGGCAACTGTTAATTCATTGATAAAAATAGTTCACTTTAACTTTGATTACGCTAGGAAAGTCACTAATATTAAATATCGATTTAGTTTAAATAAATGGAGTTCCAAGTTATTGACAGCGGATTTGACAGTGGTCCAATTTTGAGGTTAAAAAAGCAAGACGAGATAGTGGCGTAATTGTGAGATTTAAAATGTTCCGTTTGGCGAAGTTAAAACAAAGAGCAAACACTCGGAACACGATTACGAAGACAAAACAACTAATGAAATAGAAAAATAGGGTGTTTCACAACTGTCAACAGAAACAGAAAGTAGTCAGGCTGCGCTAGGGCCAGGGAATTCGCGTATTATTTGGCAGGTGCGTTCAAAACTATTTTTGAAATTTTGATGAAATAATATAATACATTATGCTATGCCTTAACTCAAACTAAAAACTGTTGTGCTTAAATAGATTAAAACTAGTATTGTGAAAGGCAAGGGCTTCATTATGACATTTAATTGCTTTAAAAATTGAGGCGTTTTTTCCAAAAAACAGGCAATGTCCAGAATTACCGATTTCGAACCCATACCATCAAAAAATTCGTATTTTCACTGAGAATAATCCTATCATAAAAGTTTTGGCAAAAACAACCTATGTCACACGTTAAAGCTTGAAAAACTAAAAAAAATTCACAAAAACAACCAATGTCCATTTTTTTTTTTTTTTACATTTAAGCAGTGCATTTAGGTGACAGCTGTCCAGATGTTCTATGTTGAACTAAATATACATTCTATATATCCTATAGAGCTTTCTGGAACACTACATAAAAAATAAAATCATTCTTTTTCAAAATATTTTACAAAAACAACCAATGTCCGAAGGTTTTTTGGCTTTTTTGGCTCTCTGGGAAATACTATAACAAAATGTCATAGCAGAAATAAAAAGACTCATCAAGATACACAGTTTAAACCAAAAATTAGATTTTAAATACATTAATTGCGGATGGTATGAAGTTTAATTGATCTCCTGCAAAATGTGTTTTTTGGACATTGGCTGTTTTTGGAAAAAAAAGCCTCAATTGTTCCAGTTTACGTACATTTTCTCCTGCTTGAATCGGTGCCCGGAATCGAACTTGAGAAGTATTGCTTCTCAATTAAATAAGTTAATAGCTGCTAAAATCCACACAACAATATTCACTTTAAACACGAAACACTAATTAATTAATTTTAACGAGGTTTGGGAGCTGGGGCTCGCTATAAATACGTGTTTTGAACAGAAATTTGTAGAGCTGCAGATTTGACGAGATTTGACAGTTGAGATTATTACGGTGCTTGGAATGCAAATGGCGGACGGTGATTCGACCTATCGATTTTCAAACCCATCGATTAAACTAACGACTTTTTTTTATCGAATTTTAAGCCTGAATGCAAATAAAAATACGGAAACGACAAAAATAACCAACTTTATTTAGATGTCAATGATAGGTCTAAGAAATGTAAGTTTCACGAAAAAAAGTTAAATAGTTCTGCACTATGAAATTTTGACAATTTAACGTCTAAAAAAAGTTCGAAAAACGGACCTACCTTGGATTTTCCCGGAATCGAACTTGCGAAGTTTGCTTCACGATTTAATGAAAGTTTCCACAAAAAAATTATTCATTTTATACACTAACACATATTTAATAATTTTGAACGAGTTTTGGGAGCTGGGGCTCGCTATAAATACGTGTTTTGAACAGAAATATGTAGAGCTGCATATTTGACGAGATTTGACAGTTGAGATTATTACGGTGGTTGGAATGCAAATGGCGGACGGCGATTCGACCTATCGATTTTCAAACCCATCGATTAAACAAACGACTTTTTTATCGAATTTGAAGCCTGAACGCAAATAAAAATACGAAAAACTGAGACGAAAAAAAATAATCAACTTTTATTTAGATATCAACGATAGGTCTAAGAAAAATAATTTTCATGAAAAAAAAAAGACTAAAATAGTTCTGCACTATGAAATTTTGACAATTTAACGTATAAAAAAGTTCCAAAAACGGACCTACCTTGGATTTTCCCGGAATCGAACTTGCGAATTTTTGCTTCACAATTTAATAAGTTAATAGCTGATAATTTCCACAGAAACATTATTCACTTTGTACACTTAACACATATTTAATAATTTTAAACTAGTTTTGGGAGCTGGGGCTCTCTATAAATACGTGTTTTGAACAGAAATATGTAGAGCTGCAGATTTGGCGAGATTTGGCGGTTGAGATTATTATACTGTGTTATTACGGTGATTGGAATGCAAATGGCGGACGGCGATTCGACTTATCGACTATAGTCTATCGATTTTCAAACAGACCGATCGATTATATAAACGACTTTTAAACGAATTCTAAGCCATAATTCATATAAAAATACGATAAACTGAGACGAAAAAAATAACCAACTTATTTATTTGGATATCAATGATAGATCTAAGAAATGTGATTTTCACGAAAAGAAAATTAAATAGTTCTGTACTATGATTTTTTGACAATTTAACGTCTAAAAAAATAGTTCGAAAAACGGGCCTACCTTGGATTTTCCCAAATTCCCAATTTGATCTTGCCGATTTTTTAAGTTAGTAACTGATAATTCACTACAAAAATCCCTTCAATTGGTTGTTTATATGTTATGATACACTTTAAAGCAGTTTTTAGGATCAATGCACAAAATAAATATGTATTTAAAACAGATAAATCGAGAGCTGTAAATTTGAGAAAGTGTGCCTGGAGTGGCGTCCCTGGTGTCCTTGGCTGTGATTGGCTGAAATATATCATGTGATCGATTCGATATCTCGACGCTTCTGCGGGTTCCCAACTTAATAAAGATAATCAATGGAATGAAGGGCGAAATATTTTGTAGCATTTCACGACAGCTGATCGATTTACCGTGACGTTTGGCAGGTCATATTATCAAAGTTGCAAATTAACCGTGTGAAAAATAAATGGTAAAACTGTAGTAGAGCGGACGTGGGTATGGCTAATACTCCACCTACAAAACCTTTAACGTCGCTATTTTAATTATAAAGGACTTTCAACGG
This sequence comes from Sweltsa coloradensis, assembly GCA_024449915.1. Taxonomy (NCBI): domain Eukaryota; kingdom Metazoa; phylum Arthropoda; class Insecta; order Plecoptera; family Chloroperlidae; genus Sweltsa; species Sweltsa coloradensis. The sequence continues at coordinate 35,430 of JAMZAV010001841.1, forward strand.
AAAAGTACTTTCGCTTAAAATAGCGACGTTAAAGGTAAAGAAGGTACTTTAGATTTAAAACAGCAACGTTAAAGGTTTTGTAGGTAGAGTATTAGCCGCTATAATACCCACGTCCGCTCTGCTACAGGTTTACCAAATAAATAAATCAAAAATAGGCTTGATACGAATATAATTAGTATTTTTAGACTATACGTGTATTCATAGAAAAATAACGTTTTTAAATTTATTTTACTGCGCAGTGCAATCCAGTCAACTCGTCCCGTCAATTTTTGTTGAGATATAACCTAAAACTCGAAATTTCTTCCTTGTTTTGGTTGAGTATTGAAAAATTGTTGTTTAGAAAAGCATAGAGGATTGCCAACTTTTCAGAAATGGAATTCAGGACATCTGACATTGCGACTCGTGGGAACCTGGGGGGGGGGGGCAGATTTTTTTGAATAAATACGATTTAAATTCGTCCTAGAACTCAAAATCCCATCCATTTCTTTCTCGTGCATATAGGAAACTTTTATCAACGCGTTCACACGAAACTCTGTTGGTGACCACTGACCAGTTTAGTACAGTAAGCCTAATTGCAACGTGCTGTTCAAAATACTACTTATTTCGGAAGAATGCCAACGGGGCGAACACAATAACTTATTTGCCCCCCCCCCCAAAAAAAAAAAAACATTGTCCCCGAAGACAGCACGATTGGAGGATGAAGGTAGACTCTTAATACGAATTTATTTTGTATCTGAATTAATTTATTAATCTATCTGGGAACCTGTCTCTGTATGACAGTCTACTTGGATGATTGTTTCTTTATGATGTTCTATGATTTTTTATTTATTTATTTATTTATTTATTTATTTATTTAACGTCTATTCTATTCAGTTATAAAAACTGATTTACAAAGGAGGACAACTAAATAAATCTAATTACATAGATGCAGACACAACAATGAACGAGGTCCGTGAAGTTGGCACCCCCCATTCATCCGATCTCATTCAAACTCTACAAATATTTAGTGCTGAATTAGTGCAATTGTGCCGTTAACCCCCAGAATTAGTGTTTTTAAAACGAAGTTTTTCAACAATGTCATGGGGGGGTGCAGCCCCCCCCATTCACCCGATTCTTTAAAAACTCTACAAATATTTGTGCTGAATTAGTGCTGATTAGTCCCGTTTACCCTAGAATTAGTGCTCCCTTATTAACAAAGTTTTCAAAAAATGTCTGTGGGGGTGCCAACTTCCGAGCCCCCCCCATTCACCGATCCTTTAAAATTCTACAAATATTTAGTGCAAAATTAGGCTGTTTTAGTGCCGTTTATCCCGAATTAGTGCTGCCTTTTAACAAATTTATTCAAAAATGTCTTGGGGGGGCAGCACCCCCATTCATCCGTTCATTCACCCTTACAAATATTTAGTGCGAATTAGTGCTTTTTAGTGCCTTTTATCCCAGAATTAGTGTGCCTTTTAAACCAAAAAAGTTTTTCAACATGTCTGTGGGGGTCCCAATTTTCACGCAGCACCCCCCATTCATTTGTTCATTCAAATTACAAATTTTTTAGGCTAAATTTAGTGCTGATTATTGCCGTTTATCCAGAATTAGTGTGCCTTATTAACAAAAGTTTTTCAACAATTTTGGGGGGGGGTGCGCCCCCCCCCATTCCCCTTTCCATTAAAACCTACAAATATTTAGTGCTAAATTAGTGCTGATTAGTTCGTTTATCCGAATTAGTGCTCCCTTTTTAACGGTTATTAAACAATGTCTTGGGGGGTGCAGCACCCCCCATTCATCCGTCTCATTCAAACTCTACAAATTTTTAGTGCGAATTAGTGCTGATTAGGGTTTTCCAGAATAGTGGGCCTTTTAAAAAGTTTTTTAACAATGTTTTGGGGGGGTGCCAACTTCACGCAGCACCCCCCATTCATCCAAATCATTAAAACTCTAAAAATATTTAGTCTAAATTTAGTGCTGATTAGTGCCGTTTATCCAGAATTGTCTCCCTTATTTTGAAGTTATTCAACAAGGTTGGGGGGTGCAACTTCACGCAGCACCCCCCATTTCCGATCTCATTAAACTCTACAAAATTTAGTGCGAATAGTGCTGATTAGTGCCATTTATCCCAGAATTAGGCTGCCTTTTTAACAAAAGTTATTCAAAATGTCTGTGGGGGGTGCAGGTCGCCCCCCTTTCATCAGATTCATTAAAACTCTAAAAATTTTTAGTGCAATTATGCCTTTAAACCCAAAATTTAAATGCTGCCTTATTAAAACGAAGTTATTCAACAATGTCTGTGGGAGGTGGAGCACCCCCCATTCACAATGTGAAATGCTTTAAGACTAAAGTGAAGAGGTTTTTAAACAAAAAACCCGTTTTTTTCCCCAAAGAATACCTGACATCTTAAATTTTTGTTGACTTGTTTTTTTTTGTTGTATTTGTATTGCTTTGTCTCGTGTGTATTTGGACTTTCCAAAATTCATTGTAATGATCAATTAAGGACTAATAAAATATTTTTTTTATTATTATTTTTATTATTATTTTTATTATTATTATTATTATTATTATTTTATTTTTATTATTACATATTATTTTTTGGGATTTTTTTTCATAAAAACTCGGTCAAAAACGGGCAAACATGTTGTACGGATTTACGTCAAGTACTTCCAGTGTATTCCTATATTACATATCTACATTATTTCTTGTCTTAACTCTAAATAAAATAATCATTTATAATATAGTTTGTAGAGATGTTTTCTTTCTGCGTGTACGGTCGTGGGCCCATTTTTTCGTCCCCTCCAGCATTTGCTCTTGGACTATGGGGAAACCGAAAAAACCCTGTCGGGGTGGAAACTGTTTGGAATTCGAAGTATATTTTTAGTTTAGAAAATTTTCAAAAAATTTACCCCGGTTTAGTATTACTGCCTTTTGATCTCGATGTAAACATTGGGGGAGATTAGTTGTTTAAAAGCTTTTATGTAGCTTCTTCGGTATGATGCCGTTGGCCGTATTTGAAAGGGGGTTTTATTTACCTTTTCTGTTTCCAAAATCTTCTTGATCTAATTTTCAAGTTCACTAATTTTCTTTTCAATTTTTTTCTTCCCCTGTATTCGACGTTATGGCACATTGGGCGCAACGCAATAAGGTAGTTTCTTGTTTTTTTCTTGCAATTTAATTTTATCCGGTCGTTGTATGATCTTTGGTCTGTTATTGTGCGGTTTTAAAATAATTTTAAAAATTTGCTATCTAGTATTTCTCCCGGTTTTTATTGTGAAGGTGTGTGAGTATCAATGAGGTTGACTTGATTGCTAGTTTTTTTGGGGAATAAAGTTTTAAATTGGGTTTTGTTGTGAGGTAAACCCTTTGACATAGTGCTTGCCCCGGATAAATGTGTTCATGTTTTACCCCCTTTCACTACATTTTTTACATTATCGTTTACGTCGCACTTTTATAAGTATTTTTATAATTTTTCGTTTTCAATCACTCTTTAAAAGCCAGCATAAAAACCCTTTTGTTTTTCCAAAAAGTTTCCCCCTTTTTTAACCATCTATTTGTGCTTTAATATCTGTGACCTTTGTGTAGTTCATATAAAGTTTTGTGTAGGGTCTTTTTTGAGAGAGTAACTCTTTTGAAACGTCAGTTTTGGGGTTTCCCCCGTAGATTGAATTTTCGTTTTCTAGATTGAGTGGAGTTTAAAGATTTGTCAGCTTGCACCCCAGCCCTTGCGTGTGTTTTGCTCTTTGTAAAAAAAAAAATTCTTAAAAAGTTATAGTTTAAAAAAAAAGTTGTTCAATCGATTAGGCTCGTCCCCCTTGTTCTCTTGGAAAGGTCAATCTCTCTATTCTGATTAGGAGATGCTTCTGTGTTTTGGGAAGTGAGTACAGTTAATATTTCCAACGCGTGGATGTCTGTCTGCGTCCATTTAATGATTCCGAATGAATATGTCAGTACTGGTATAGCATATGAATTTATTGCTGTGATCTTGCTTTTACCGTTTAGTTGCGTCTTGAGGATAGATTTTAGTCGCTTCTTGTATGTATCTATCAATTTTTCTTTCATTACTTTATGTTCAATTCTTGCAGCTTGTGAGAATCCTAAATATTTGTATACTTCGTTATCATTCATTACTCCAATACTATTTCCATCATCCAGCTGGAACTCTTCTGCCTGCGTAACCTTACCCTTTTCGATATATACACTTGTCTACTCCTTACTCCATGCAGATATCTTGACTAAATTCAAATGTAGTATTGATTAAATTGTTTAGTTGAACAAAATTTGATGCATACTAGGAAAACGCTAAAGTCCCGCCGCGTTGATGGATGAGCGTTTTTTGTTTGCGTTTTTTGCGTTTGTTTGCACTTTTCCTTTGCAAGTGCTTTTTGAATGCATTGTAGGTGATTGTTGTCAAGTTTATATTGTAACTTGTTAATTGGGTACTAAAACCTCAAAAAACTCATAGTAAAACCTTTATGTTACCTACTATCCTAAATGATATTTAGAAGAGTTTTACAATGCACATTTTAAATTTGATTTAAAATGTTTGTTGCAAATTAGAATTAATAGCGTCGTCTCAAAAGTATCTTTTAAAATAAGTGTTGACCTGTTCATAATATTTACTGTTGTCATTTTTAGGGAACATCATATTCAATATGTGATACCGTTGATTACCTGTTTTCATTGCTAATCGTACGTTGATATAATAATAATCATTAAGAAAACGTATGAGAAATAACACTTGATATGAACATTATAATATTCTGTTGATTTAAATGTATAACGTAGAAAGTGAATTATACTGTTCAACGTATATGTACAAATACATTCTTATAATATTCATTATTATACCCCTACTTTGTCTTGCTAGGAGTATTTCCTATCCAAAATCATGTAATATTATGTCTGTGAATCCACATGTTTGAAAATCACCCCTTCGTGGATAAAATAGCTTTATGGTAAAAAGTAGTATGATAACAATTTAGTCTCAATATACGGTAAGCAAATAGTCCAACGTTTTTTTTTTTTTTACATCAAGGCATTGCCGCATTGATCACAAATTTTGATGAGTGATGTATATCCCAGTGGACTCACCGAAAGTCAGTTGGCTAAAAAGTGAATAATTTATTTCACCTCTTTAGCATGCAAAGAATCCCCACAAGCCCACAGTTTGTTTAGTTTTGCGAAGTTCTCATTTTGGGTCAACTAAACTTTAAATTTGGAGGTATAATGGCCCAATGAACTCATCTGAATTTTTTTGTCACAATAATATCTTAGTTATACAGAAAACATAGGTGATTTAGGCGCGGATGCAGAGCCAGAGATGCCTCCTAATTAGGGGATTCCTACGGTTGCTATTGGATTGTTTTATTGCATGTTTTTTCCATAAGTTTAACAAACCCCTTGACAATTGGGGAGTTCTCTGGACATCTGTGCATCCGGGCTTTAGTGTCCTTTGCCAAATAATATGTAAAAACGATTATAATTTGTATATATTTTTATGTTTATTTGTTTATATATGATTGTGATTACATATGTATGATAACAATAAGAATAAGAATAATATAAAAAATATGATATATTTTTATTGTTTAACTTTGGTTTTATAGTAGGCGGCTATGACGCTGTTATGTGGTTCTTTGACATAAATTTAAAAGTGCATCCCAATACTAGGCCTAAGCATAGGTTAACACTAAATGTAAAATTGGTCCCATAATTGTCTCCTGTCAAGCACCCAGGTGGGCATAGGCCTAGAATTAAAGGGGTGTACCTTAAAATATATTGTTAGCCTAACACTAGGCATAAACGTGCCAGCGAATAATCATAAGGGAACAGTAGTATATTAAAAATTCCAATCGCTCACAATAATTAGGGGAAAATACAATATATATATGTTCTGTTGTAGGCTTTCGTGATTCATGGTTTATGTTATGTTACACTTTACGGAAATAATCACGCTATATTGAATGTTGGGTTAAATATTGGGGATTAAATATTCGTTTTAAACATGCAATATAGCGTGATTATTTCCGTAAAGTGTAACATGTTTAAAACGAATATTTAATCCCCAATATTTAACCCAACATTCAATATAGCGTGATTATTTCCGTAAAATATATGATAAAAACAAGGATCTTGGCCAAGATCCTTGTTTTTATCCTATGACGGGCCGCGAAAACCTACAACAATCCATATATATATATAATATATATATATATATATATATATATATATATATATATATGTATTTCAACATAAATATTCAGCATGTTCATTGGGTGACTGACTTCCCAGTTATAATTTTAATGATATACTGAATAAGATGCCAACAAAATATAATTTGTATACATTAACTATTTGCCAAATAAATAATCTAAACAAATCAACAATTATTTACTTATTTGGCTAATTGTGAATTCTTCCAGGCATTAAAAATGAAGAATTTGGATGATTCTCTCAATTTACGCAGCCCTGTTGTCAAATTCATTCATCTAAAAACAACAATGTGAGGTCTACAGTTCGTTCAAGAACCACCTCAGCGTTTGTTTTTATGTTCCAAGTATCTCAGCTGTGTGGCAACATTTAAAAAATATGTGAATTATATCACTCAGTAACCATTAGAGGGTTAAATGTACCTTTACATTTTTGGTACAATAATTAGCACTAATTCAACACTAAATATTTGTAATAGTTTTGAATAAGATTTGATCAGTGGGGGGAGCTGCGTAAAGTTGGCACCCCCCACAGACATTGTTAAAAAACTTCGTTAATAAGGCAGCACTAATTCTGGGATAGACAGCACTAAATAGCACTAATTCAGCACTAAATATTTGTAGAGATTAAATTAGATCTGATGAATGGGGGGTGCTAACTTCACGGACCTCAATGAACGACATTTAAGTAAATATTTGAAATAGTAATACTACAACAATGCATTAAATACTCAACAAATTTGATAACAAATAAAAAGGATATTAAATGCAGTTTATGAATGAATCGAATATAAAAAAGGATGGGGAATGAAAAGAAAAGAAAAAAGAAAACAAAACAAAACAAAAAAAGAAAAGAAAAAAGGAAAGGAAAAAAGTAAGAAAAAAAAGAAAGAAAGAAAGAAAAAAACATTAAAAAAGAAAAACGAAAAGAAAAAAACTGATTTATTAGACGATCCCACTCAAACGAATATGAGGTTTGCCAAAAATCAGGAACAGCAAATCAGTGGATTGAGATGGAATCCATTGGGATACATGGCATGTGCTTTCAACATCAAATTTTATTTATTTATTTATTTATTTATGGCCACATTACAACATGACAATGTTTTAGTAGAAGGATGATTTATTTATTTAGCTTTTCGCTAGTTCGTAACATGTTACAATCATAACATACAATATAAAATACAAATACAAATCATATACCGTAATATACATACTTCACATAAGTAGAAAACAGAGTCTATACATAATACATAATAAAACTATTCCAACCATTACAACATAACAATTTCAGTCACATTCCTACATATGGAAATTCAGATTTTAAAAAATCAATTCATTCAGTTCTATTTATTGAGTCTACTTTCTTTGATACTGTTTGGTAGGCTATTATACAATTTAATTCCATTAATAAAAATTGATTTTTGGTTACCAGTCTTATTTTGTAGTACCTGCCTAGTTTGGTGATCGTGAACTTATCATTTGCACCAAGTGCGATTTACCTAACCATCACAATACAATACAATTTTAAATTAGTTAAACAAAGAGGACAAAAAAATTCCATAAACATGAATATATTTGTATGGTGTTTATGTGTATGTTTGAATGTATGTGTGTGTGATGAGTGAGTGTATACACTCACTCATATAAATTGTGTGTGAAGGCACAAGTGACTGAAGACATTATTGAAGTTAATTATCAGCTATTTCTTTTACTTGATTTCAAAATTGATTAATATTAATTATTACTATTGTGTAAATCATCTAAATGAGGCCTATTCAAAGGCAAAAATTGTTAGAAAATAATTTGCAATTTTAGTTTGAAGTTTTGAATGAAGTTATTCCTGTCAATTTATTGCTACAAATTAGTCACTTGCGTGTGCCAATATAAATGAAGCTATTATTTATTTTATACATTATTTTATTATTAATAACAATATTCCCCTCCAGCCTCCAGTCCACATTGCAACGAAATATTGTTGGCGATGTTTTTGCCGCGCCCCTTGTTTATGGAGATTTCCCCATCCCCCCGGTGCCGGTGCTAGTTTCCTATCGCTGAATTGTGCTTCCAAATATGGCCGCTGCAGTTTCCTTGCGGTCTTGTTTTTTGATTAAAAATGTGTTGAAACGTGTAAAGACCACCTTAAATCTCCGCGATTATTATGTTTTAAGTAAAAATAGCCTAAGTGATCGATTTAGTTTCATTGTACCTTCTGGTAAAGTTTATTATAGCTCAAATGGTAAGTATTTTAGGCCTAGGCCCTAGCTTCCCTGGCCCCGGCCTCGACCTCTAGGCCTATTCAAAAGTCCAGTCAAAAGGCCCTAAGCCGAACCAACTTAACCTACAAAATATTATAAGTCTGGGGGCCTAGGCCTAGGCTAATTAACATCCTTAGGGTAAGGGCTGTAAGGCGTAGGATAGGTCTAGGCTATGCCTTTTGTCCTATCGGCCTGTGGAAAGAACTCGCTTGCTCCGGCACTTCTTCGGGGTAGGCTGGCCGGCCACTCTTTCGGTTGGTATGGTCAGTTTTTTTTATGTGTACCTACAAAACCTTTAACGTCGCTATTTTAAATCTAAAGTACCAACAAAACCTTTAACGTCGCTATTTTAAATCTAAAGTACCTACTGATCAAAAACTGTCCATACCAATCGAAAGAGTTCCTTCTTCGGTTGGTATAGGCCAACTTTTTATCAAGTTTGTTTGTTTGTTTATTAGCCTTCTTTGGTACACTTATGCGTCCACCCACTATTGTGGTGGACAAGTTTTGGAGTTGTCAAGAAATGTAACAATACTATCTATTAGTATTACATATAAAAAATTTAAATTTAAAAAGTACAATGTCAATAAATGACTAGGCTACTGAACATTACGGAACTCTACTAGTTTGACGGAATTGCAATTTTTTGTTTTTTAACTTTATTTTCTTTGCCAAATCACTGATATTTCAAACTTCAAAGTATATTAAAAATAAATGCGCGGGGAAACCAATTAAAAATAATTTTCAGCTTCTGTTTTATAAACAAAAGTAAGTTATAAGTAGCGCGGAGCGACGCGGCCTAGGCCTACCGTGCTGAGATGTAGGGGAGAGGGTGCATAAATGGGACGGTTCATAAATGGGACAGTGGCTATATCTAATCAGCTGATTTTTTCTTAATTTAGCTTTTTTACCAAAAGTTGGCAGCAGTGGTACTGCTTCTTCATAAACAAAAATTATAAAGATTGACAACAATTTCTAATTGTTATTCCACTTTGTTTTTTTGCTACCTCCAAAGTAGAAATTTCTTCCAAGACAATAAAATAAAAAATAGACATAAGACCTTGTGAAATTTGAAGATGCCATTCTGGAACTTTTAATTGAGACACTGGAAAGAAGAAATAATTCTGGTTTCATCATTATCTTACCTATTTTTAGGCCAAGTGGACATGTTGTCAACAATGCTTGAGGTTCATAAATGGGACATGGATGCAGGTTGCTAAATGGGACAATTGCTAAATGCTTGACTATGGATAAATAATGGTTATCAGAGCCAATGCATCACTTTATAATTTATTTAAGGCCTAACTGAAGACCCTTCACCCACATAGTAGTAGTAGTAGTAGGCCTAGGCTACCCAGGCCTGAACTAAGCCAATAGGCCCAAGCCCTAACCTAGGCCATAGACCTAAACCAACCATCTAAGAGTAGCTAGGCTAAGGCCTATAGGCCCTATCAAGTAGGCTAGGCCCAGGCCTAGGGCCTACACCAAGTAGGCCTACCATAGGCCTAACTAGGTCTAGGGCTTACATCAAGTAGGCAGGCTTACAAATTTTCATCCGGAGATGGTAGTGAGAAAAACATCAACTTTGTGGGGCGAATTATGGGGAAAAAAAGCGAGGACATTTTTCAATGTCAATTCTTACGTAGAAAAGACGCAGGTGGTAGCAGCTTCTTCTACCCTAAGCAAGAAGACATTTCTGATGTTCATAAAGAACAAATATTGAAACGTCTGCCGCAGACAGTTAGAAATAAAGGAGGCGGGACTGCCCGGACCAAGTCGTTCTTGTTTTTTGCAATGGACTTTGTGAAGTTTGAGGGGGTTAATGGTGTAGTTAAATAGCCTTGAGCTTACAAAATGATAATGTTTTGTATTTAAAATAAAATAAATAAAATGATGTCTTTAGAATGCTTAATGGATGGTTATTTCTGTGATTTTTAGGCCTGTCCCATTTAACAACCACATGGTTCATAAATGGGACACATGCCGACTTTCTAATTTGCACCTGTACGGTTATTAAAAAGAAATAGTTCGTGAACAACAAAATCTGAAATTTATGTCTAAAGGGTGGCTCTTAAAGTTGGCTATTTCAAATTTTAGAAAAAAACATTATTTGAGGAAATAATAATTAAAATGTGAAAAGTGTCCCATTTATGCACCCTCTCCCCTACTCACTGCAAGTTACCTTACAAGAACACAAAAAAAATCCAAAATAGAATCATCACGTTTTTACTGTTATAATAAAAAAAAACTTCAAAACCTTTAACGTCGCTATTTTAAACGAAAATCCTTTTGTGGTGAAAGTCCTTAATATTTAAAATAACGACGTTACAGGATTTGTAGGTGGAGTATTTTAGCGGAAAAGGTTGGTAGGCCTAGTAGGCCTAAGTAAAATCAAGACGTAAATACCAAACATGGCAAATCAATGACAGTGAAATGAGCGAGTGTTTGTGTTCAATCTGTGTTATTCTATACAATTGGTATATTTTTAGAGTGATTACTATAAATAAATCGTTAATAATGAGGTCTTCTTCATTTGTTTCTATTTTGAAGTTGTTTTTTTTTATTCTTTTTCTTTGGAAAAAACTGTGTTGAAAAGTTGGACGAGTGTTGTGTAGGGCTCAGGGGTAGGGATTGCGTGTGTTATTCAATCAAACTAAAAGTGATTAAATAAGTCCAGAAACTACTTTCCGCGCCCAAAAAACCAAGTAAACACATAATAATATTCAATTAGAAAAAGGAAAATCATAAATTTAATGTAAAATAACATTCCCGTCAAATTAAGATTATACCGAACATTACTACTACAGATAAAAAAGGTTAAAATAATACAGAGAGGCATATTCAATAAATGTCTACTGTACATTACTACAACAGATTATAGAAGGATAAAATAATACAGAGGGGAATATTTAGGTACAATAGTACAAATATACAAGATCACTATTACAGATTAAAAGGTTGATACCAGCCAGAGACTGAGGCCAATGTTCAGTCCCCCCCCGCTGTAAAATTCTGACAAAGAGTAGAATTCTTTATCCAGCAACCATGCCTTAACCTCCCCTTTAAAGGAGCTTCTCCCAATGTTGGCTTTGATGCCCTCAGGCAGATGGTTATATACTTTTATACCTGCTTGAATAGGATCATTCATACTTATTTTAAGTCTACACTTATGCAGGTGCAGGTCCTTCTTTTGCCTTGTATTGTGATCATGAAAGCTGGGAAGTATTGGGGATTGTCACTCACAAAGTTTGCAATTTCGAGGATATAGAGGCAAGCTACTGTCAGTATTCCCTGTGACCTGAACACGTTTCTACATGATGCTCTATTGCAGGTGGGCAATAATTCTTACAGCTCTCTTCTGCAGTCGAAAGACTGATGTTACACTAGTTGCATTACCCCAAAACATAATACCGTATTGAATTATTGATTGGCAGAATGCAAAATATACCATTTTGGCCACATGTGGGTTACAACGCTTTATCACATTACTCAGAACAAAGCAAGAAGTGCTCAACCTGCCACACATCTTATTCACATGTCAAGGGGATAATAATGATTATCTTGTAGAACATATGCGCTTCGCGCCTTTGACTTAGGCTATATGTAACACATAACATAACATTTCGTAAAGTTACTAATGGGCCCTCCACCCGGTGGCAACCACTCGCTCCCCCCAGACCTAATTTCTGCCCTCCCCTTAAAAACGATCTAAATTCCCTCAAAGACCCACTACCTACAACATCCCCAGACAAGTCATTCCACTTCCTAACAGTCCTTTCCATGAAACCATACTGACCCAGATCCGTTCTTACTACTTGACGCTGGAACTTCCATGAATGATCCCCCTACCCCTGTAAAGCCCCTCCTGCAGCCTATTGTGGATGTCCCCCCACCCCCTACTTCCCCTAGCCGCCCTGTACATATTGCACAACCTAACCTCCCTTCTTCTTCTCTCTAATGATTCCCACCCCAACTCTCCTAACATTGCAGTGATAGTAAGCTAATATACTCTCTCTACATTCATTCCCCTTATCATCCTACTCCCACCGCCACCGCCTAACCTTCCCCGTAACCCTTCTTGCCGCCCTACGTTGAACCTTCTCTACCTCCAAAACCTCCCTCAGCTTATACCGATCCCATGTCGCCGAGCCATACTCCAGGACAGGTCTAACCACCACCTTGTACGCCCGACCTTTAACTCCCCGGCTCCGTATGTCATGGATAATAGTGTATTTACATTAAAGCTCCCCGAGTTACCCCTGATGGGCCTACTCCTTTCAGTAAGCCTAGTCTCTTATTATTTAATTGTCACATGCGGTCGATATGGCTAGGCCTTAACATCGTCATCGTCACACACATTGGGGTGGGAGTCATTGGAGGGAAAAGAAGGGGGTTAGGTTGTGCAATATGTACAGGGCGGCTAGAGGAAGTAGGGGGTGGGGGGACATCCACACTAGGCTGCAGGAGGGGCTTTACAGGGGTAGGGGGGATCATTCATGGAAGTTCCAGCGTCAAGTAGTAAGAACGGATCTGGGTCGGTATGGTTTCATGGAAAGGACTGTTAGGGAGTGGAATGATTTGTTTGGGGATGCTGTAGATACTGGGTCTTTGAGGGAATTTAGATCGTTTTGGGGGGGGGGGGCAGAAATTAGGTCTGGGGGAGTGAGTGGTTGCCACCGGGCAGAAGGGCCCATTAGTAACCTTAAGAAGTGTTATGTTAGAACATGTTATGTTATGTTCTTATCTATCATCCCTCCCAAGATAGATGTCGCCTTTGTCTTTAAGTTTAGGTAGGCCTACTCCTTTATATTTTGCTTTTGGTTAAACTGGGGCATTGTTCTTCCTGTTGTACAATAATTTGTATACGGTACTGTCTTCGTCTTGTTCACTATCATCCCATTTTACCTGGTCTAGTCTTCTAATTGCTTGCAAATTATTCATGGAAGTTCCAGCGTCAAGTAGTAAGAACGGATCTGGGTCGGTATGGTTTCATGGAAAGGACTGTGGAGTGGAATGATTTGTCTGGGGGGATGCTGTAGCTAAAGGGTCTTTGAGGGAATTTAGATCGTTTTTTTTTTGGGGGGGGGGGCAGAAATTAGGTCTGGGGGGAGTGAGTGGTTGCCACCGGGCGGAAGGGCCCATTAGTAACCTTAAGAAGTGTTATGTTAGAACATGTTATGTTATGTTCTTACTTCTTATCTATCATCCCTCCAAGATAGATGTCGTCTTTGTCTTTAAGTTTAGGTAGGCCTAGGTACTCCTTTATATTTTGCTTTTGGTTAAACTGGGGCATTGTTCTTCCTGTTGTACAATAATTTGTATACGGTACTGTCTTCGTCTTGTTCACTATCATCCCATTTTACCTGGTCTAGTCTTCTAATTGCTTGCAAATTATTCATGGAAGTTCCAGCGTCAAGTAGTAAGAACGGATCTGGGTCGGTATGGTTTCATGGAAAGGACTGTTAGGGAGTGGAATGATTTGTCTGGGGGGATGCTGTAGATACTGGGTCTTTGAGGGAATTTAGATCGTTTTTTTTTTTTTTGGGGGGGGACAGAAATTAGGTCTGGGGGGAGTGAGTGGTTGCCACCGGGCGGAAGGGCCCATTAGTAACCTAAAGAAGTGTTATGTTATGTTCTTACTTCTTATCTATCATCCCTCCCAAGATAGATGTCGCCTTTGTCTTTAAGTTTAGGTAGGCCTACTCCTTTATATTTTGCTTTTGGTTAAACTGGGGCATTGTTCTTCCTGTTGTACAATAATTTGTATACGGTACTGTCTTCGTCTTGTTCACTATCATCCCTTTTACCTGGTCTAGTCTTCTAATTGCTTGCAAATTCTAGTAGCCCTAAAGGCTAACTATTGTGTTGTTTTCCTTAGTTCCTCCAGTAACAGAACTGCCTGCAAAACCTGATCCTGAAGGTGCGGAAAGTGAAGAAGATCGCAAGAAACGGGAAAAATCATGGAAAACAATGAAGTACAGTTTTATAGCATTTGGAGGTGCATTTGCTTTTTTGGGATCTTACATGCTTTACGAATTAGGTAAGTTTCCCACATTAAATGCATAGGCCTAGGCCTATGGTATAGGTAGTCCTAGACCTATAGGGGTCATCCCACCCTCTAGTCAGTCACTGTCAGCATCACTACTCATGTACATCGCCAACTATCATGTTGTGTTAAAAAAGATGGCGGTAATCCAGAAGGCCCTGGACTTTTCTCAATTTTTCTAGTTACAGTGCTGCTTATGAATAATCTGCAACTAAAATTAGAAGCTGCCCTCTTTATCCGCTAGATCGCTTGGTGTTCCTTTGCGTCGCGGATTGACATGTTAAGGTTTTGGGTTAATTGCTAGAATCTTAGCTTCACTCCCTACGCTCATCAAAAAATCTTTAAAATAATTTTTTTTTCATCTTCGTTTTGTCCCTAATCTGGTGAACGACCCATATAGGCCTGCTATAGGGAACCTAAGTTGCGTGCGCGGGAGAAATTTGGGATCACACTTGATCACAAGGCATAGGAAAATAACCCGTCTTCGAACTTTGCGCTACCGTATCTCCCGACTGAGACCAAAATAAGACATTTCAAACATACTACGAGAACACTTCATGTTTTCACTACATGTAACAGTCGACAGATTTTTAACAACATGTACCAAATTTAAATGAGAACGAGTTTAATAAGTATGTGTAATTGCAGTGTTGCCCTGTCTGCTGCGAAAAAATAGAAAGAGAACGCGTCTCCACGCAGCAGAGAGAGATGAGAGTACTCGCGCCTGCGCACGAAAGTATAGGCGCATTGTTGAATGCCACGGTCAGTCTAGGGGGGTGAGGGGGGAGTGTGCTGATCGCATGAATGTGGCATCGCGGCCTTGTCATCAAAACTCGATGTTTCCTGCCTCACACACACCCCTCACCCCCCTAGACTAGTATGCAGACCATGGCATTCAACAATGTGCTAATACCTTTGTGCGCATGCGCGAGTACCTACTCTCATCTCTCTCTGCTGCATGGTAGGGACCCTGGAATTTCGTGGGCGATTTTTTCCGTTTGGCTATGCTAAATATGACTTTTTACTTATAGGTCTATGCAAAATACATACAATAGGGAACCTAAGTGGGCGTTGTCCGGTTCTCTCCGGTCAGCGTGGTATAGGCGATTAACCCGTGCTAAATGTTTCGTAAGCGATAGCGCGAGAACCCGACCACGGACCGGAATTATATTCATACTGTAAGAAAATATAATCTTTCCTCTTTGCGTGGATATACATAACTCTGCTCTATCACAAATATTAATGACATTTGTTTTGAGTTGAAGTGAACTCTACATTTACACTGTTGCCAAACCTTCCAAACTGCTCATGAAAAAGCACGTAAAAACATTTTGTCCGTGGCATCAGCATAACATTTGGTATCCGACTTGCTTTGTGGCTACTGTGAGGTCACTGGGTTGTACTAGATTAAACATTACTAATAAAATATCCTTTAATGTGTCAACAAAATCTTGAATGCGAAGTACATTTAGCAACCATGGACAGGCGCGTGGTATGCGAGGATGCCACAGCTGCACACAACGTGGCTGCGTCTCGCTTAGGTTGCCGCTCAGTCAGAGTACATTTGCGACAGCGCGCAAACATGGGTCCATTCAACTCATAATAGTTTGAATTAAGGAAGCGTCATCGAGCAAAGTAGAATGCCATCATCTTCTTTACAAAATTATGCATCTTGTGATGTTATTGGTTTAGATTTCTTTTGCGCGAGTCAAAAGATACGGCGAGTTACATTTTCGTACCATGCTATTTCTTATGGGCGCTGAGACCAGAGAGAACCAATTTCCTTCCCGCCTTCAAAACTTAGGTTCCCTATAATCACGTTGTTTTTGCTAAAATAGGGCAAGATCAGGTTTTAATGTAAATTTTAGAACAAAATCATGCAGTAAATTTGCAACAATGTTTATATGAAGAAGCGACGACTTTATAATATTTGGCTAACCGAAATAATAGCTTTTTTTTAAAACAAAATTTAATTTTTCATTTGTCATTTCTATAGCCAGGTTGGGTGTTATAGCTGGCATGAAATATGTCACATCGTCTCTTGGTATGCCTCCTCGAGGTATGCATAACAGTCGTCCAATCTGTACATCTGAAAATGCTTGGTAACTCTCGCAGAACGTAGATACCACGACAACAAACCATTTATTGATAATTATACAAGGCTGGCATAACTATCTCTAATTATTATTTAAAAAATATGCATTGAATGCTAGAGAAATCAATAGCAATTTTTGTGCTTATACATAAATTAGTAGGGGGCCACATAAATTAGTCTCGCGGGCCGCATGCACTTAAGTTGGTACACCAAGTTGCTGGTACCACAGGTGTTGTTGTTGTGTATCTTGTAGGTCTTGCTGGTTAGGTGGGCAGTGAACGTCGTAACAGGCTCGTGCATGGGGCAAGTCTTGCACCTAGGTCGGTCGCAAGGGGAGGACCCATGCACCACAGCTTCCACTTGTTGGACTTTCTGCGGATCTCTTCTCACCAGCAAGTCCCCCAAGTTTGGTGGCCATCTGAATGCCACCCTGGGAATGTTCTGGCTCAGATCTTGGGTCAAGGGTGACGCAGACAGAATATGACTTCCCCCCCCCCCTGTGGGATAGCATTCAGACGGTGGAGACTGTGGTACCAGCAACTTGGTGTACCAACTTAAGTGTACGCGATGTCCTGCCGAATATATTGGGTTGACCACCAACACTCTATGCACTAGGATGAATGGGCACAGGCAGTACGTGCGAGTATTTGGAGAAACCAGTGGTATGCATGCTTATGGGCATGGCCTACCCTTAATGACCTGTTTGACAGCCTATGTCATAGGTCTGTCCCACCCACCATGCCAGCTGGTGAACTGAGAAGGTGGGAACTGGCACCAGTGGATCTGCAAATCCCGCCAAAAACCGAATTAAACCTCCGGTGATTCTCCTCCCTCTTCCTCCAATCCCTCCCTGTCACCCAATCCGCACTCACTCACTCACCCCTCGCCCCTAGCCAACAGCTGGCCTAGTTTCTAGTTTTCAACTGTCTCTCTATCCACTCACTGAGGAAGGTCACGTAGACCAAAAATGTTTTGATTATGTGGTTTATTTGTGTATTTGTGCTTAGGCCTATATTATCTTTTGCGGCGTGCCTACTCCATTTAAGGTAAGCTGTTGGCACCCTATCTCTTTATGTCATATCTAATATCTAGTATGACAAATAGAATACCTAGAGTTATCAATCAATATCCGCTTTCTTTTATTGTTTTTTTTTTATGACAAGATATCGCCTCAAAACACGTTTTAGGCGATCAAGATTCAGAAAATCTTTGCACCTGCGTCAAATAAGCCTCTTATGGCTGGAGCTTCACCCCAGCTGCACAAACAACCTCTATGCAAATTCGGGTTACCCGCTTTCCACAATGTTTGAAAATAAATCCACATGTTGTTACCCTGTGACATCCCTATTAGACTATTACGTACCATGTTTACATGTTTAAAATAACATGATTTTTGTATTGTCTAGGTTCTCCAAAGAAAGATGAATTTGGTTCCATAATTGAAGATGAATTCACAAATTTACCAATACCACAGCAGTTCTTTAAACGAATGTGGCGGGAGTTTGATTATTTCAAAAGGGTAAGTAGGGACCTACTTAGCCCAGGGCCCAATTAACCTTTTAAGTGCTAGGTTTCAGACCCTTTCTCACACACTCTGTGCTAAGCTATTTTTTGAAAATATTGTTTTGTATAACAATTCACATGTCCTTACATTTACATTTAGATTTGAAAGATCAAATTTGAGCATAGGTTACTAGCGTTCTAGTCTTCGTTAGTTTCAAGTACTACTCTTCTTACTTTGTTTACCTTATTTAGTTGGCTTTGGTAGGCCTATAATAGCCATAGGCAATAGGTAGGTGAGCTATTTTGGTATTTTCTGGTTTCGATTTGATCAATTCTTACCGTATTTCAATGCTCATTTTGTGAAATTAAATGATTTGCACATATTTCGGTTTGTCAGTCGCAAATTTTATGGGGCAACAGGAAAACTCAGCGGGTGACAACACTGATAGGATGTTTTTGAAATTAAACCCTGGACTATCGTTTAAGAATAATGTTTTTATTAAGAGAACCAAATTGAAATTGAGATCACGGTAATTTAAAAAAATGTTATTTAAGTGTTGTAGCGGGACAGCCCTCTGCAGCCCTACCATCTTAAGTTTTATGATTCTTATGTTCTTGCCTAATAATTTGTTTTCATTCCAGATGATTCGAGAACCGTCTCGAGACAAACTTCTCCCTGACCCGCTAACATATCCTTACATTCAGCCGCCATACACGCTTGTACTGGAGATGACAGATGTTCTTGTACATCCAGACTGGACTGTAAGCTACTCGTTCTTTCTTCAGTACATTATACTAGGAAAACGCTTAAGTCCCGCCCGCGTTGTTGGATGAGCGTAATTGGTGCACTAAGTTGCCATGTGTTACGCGAATTTTTACTGTTGTTCTGTGAAAAATCATTATTTGTCGAAGATTTTTTTTAAATAATGAAATTAAAGAAAAAATTAACTTTATTTTGGTAATTAATCGTAATCTTTAAAAAAGGCAAAAAATCGTAAAATGAAAATTTTCATAAGAAATAGTTATTCGATTGCGCTCAAATTTTACACAAATATATTAATTCATAAAATTAAGGTTCTGTGAAAAAATCATTACAATAGGATAAAGCATGTAGGTGTAATAAGTCAAAGAATTGTTTTAAAAATGAAAAAAAACGTAAAATTTCGATTTTCATGAGAAAAAATTTTTCGATTACGCTTAAATTTCACACGAATATCTTAATTCATAAAATAAAGGTTCTGTGAAAAAATCATTACAATCGGATAAAGCATGTAGGAGTTATAAGTCGAAGAAATGTTTTAAAATTCGAAAAAAATCGTAAAATTGCGTTTTTTATGAGAAAAAATTTCCCGATTGCGCTCAAAAACGTGGCAGTTCTAAGTTCAGAGATTTCGAAGGCCTCCATAAAATTTCATCACAATCGGAGTATCGGTTTAGCCGGAATCGTGTTAACAGACACACAAAAATACAAAAAAAAAGAAAGAAAAAAAAAAAAAAAACATTCCGGATTTTTTTTTTCCAGTGTAGTGAAATGGAATCTTCGCTTCGCTCGCTACGCTCATCCAATAAGTTACATTATGATTTTTCATTTTTATTGTTGGATGAGCGAAGCGAAGACTTCAATTTCACCGACCCCCCAAAAAATTTAGCTCGGGTGTTTTTTTTTTTTTTTTTCTGTCTGTTTGTTCGCTCTCTACCGGGCAAACGGCATATGCGATCTTGATGAAAATTTGAGGGGACCTTCGAAATCTCTGAACTTAAACTTGCTACGTTTTTGGGTATAATCGACGAAATATTTCTCATGAATATCATACTTTTACGATTTTTTTTCGATTTTTTGTGCGATATTTTCGTGACATTTGGGCCGATTCTGACCAAACAGGTGGGGCTACAACGTTCATATTTTACATGAAAAATAAGGTAATGGTGATGTAGGCCTATTGACGTTTGAAAGAAAAAGTTAAAAAGTTAGCCATAATAGGCCTATATAGAAAAAAAGGTTTTAATTTGAGTTTTTGAGGTGTTAAATATTAAAACCTTTATTTCTATAGATTCTGGCTAACTTTTTCAACTTTTTCTTTCAAAAGTCAATACATTACTCTTACCTTAATGTCCATGTGAAATATGAACGTTGTAGCCCCACCCGTTTGGTCAGAATCCGCCCAAATAGCACGACAATATAGATTTTAGATCTTTCTCACAGCCTTGTATGAAAACTTCACAGGAGATTGTATACCTTACTCACAGCCTTGCTACAAACAATCAAAGATCCAACAGACCTAATGATTGCTTTGTATGGGCCGTGTTAATATGTTTTTATTATTTTAATTTTAACATTTTATAATTAAAAAAGCTCATCCATCAACACAACTAAAAAAAGCGTTTGCGAAGCTTCCTAGTTTTAAAAATCTTAGGCTTCATTGTAGCCTAGGCCTATAACAATAGGCCTAAGCACGGAGAAATAGAAAAAAATATCACTTTCACTTTTTGCACAATAGGCCTACTATAGAGCAGGGTTCCCACCAAGAAAACATAAAAATCCTGTTTGAGCACATCAAAAATCCTTAGAAATCTTTAAATGAAACATCCAAATCCTTAAAAATCCTTTTAATGCCTAAATGTACCAATTTCAATATACCGTATTGATATACTAGGAAAACGCTCAGTTGGACGCGTTGTTGAGCGAGCACCGGTACGTGCAACATGACCCGAGTACGACATTCCCATAAGGCCCACCACACAGTGTAGGCCTAACTGGATATTGACATTGTTCACTATATACAATTCCAACATCTTTGCATTGTACTAATTCACGTCATGCCTTCTAAAGTGTATCTTTGTATCTTCACTGCCTCCTTCATTTTTTAACATCATTTTTCGAATTATGATTACCAACAAGTCTAAGTTCTTCACCGATTTAGCTGAAAATTTGGAAAATAGGAGAGAATGTTGTACTTATTGACCCTGCAAAATTTTATAACGATCGGAACATTTTTATTTTTTTATTTATTTTTTTATTTTATTTTTTATATTTTATAAGCAACGATCGGATTTTGTTCAAAAACTATACAGCAACCCGCCTAGGTGGTATGTAACATGTGTGCAAAATTTCAGGTCGATCAGAGAAACGGTGCGACCTGTATCGAAGCAGTAACAAAAAAAAAAAAAAAAAAAAAACAGACATTCGAGCCATAAGAGTCAAGTGGAGACGCTCGCTTCGCTCGCTCAATTTATTGTTGTAAAAAAATTTGAAAATATAAAAAAAATTAAAGAGTGGGCCTATTTTTAATGGTTTGAGGCCAAATAGGGTTGGTACTTGATAAGGTATCACTATAAACAAATTTTTAACGATTTTTACGATCTCACAACCGCGTTTTTTATGACCCGGCACCTCCACCATGATCCAGCCAAGATTAATTTAATTTCTACTACCTACCCGGCACCTCCACCAAATTTACGAAATTTTGCATTTTTGGTGTAAATGTTGATGTTTATTATCCAAAATATTCCCACTTATCGATATCACATTAAAATATAGATTTTTTGACCAGTTAAAAAGGGCGTAAAACTAAAACTTAATTTTTTTTTTTTAAATCCGTAATTTGGAACAAAAATCCGTCGATCCGTTTTGCACCCTCAAAATCCGTTAAAACGGATAAAATCCATAAAAACGGCAACCCTTCATAGAGCCCTGTAAAAGTGATTTTGTTATTTTCACTATTTTGTTTTCATAGGTCAAAAAGTCTGTGATACGGCAGCACGTTATTTTTTTATTGCTCTAGTCCGGTAGTGGTGAACCTATGCCACGTGTGTCGGAGCACTTTACACGGCACACAACGGGCTTTTGTTGATTTTGTTTTGAAACTGCATATACCCCTACTTATGTAGAATCATAAGAGCAATTTATGTGCAATTTTTGCGCTCATTACTTTCACGCAAGAGTTGGGCACGTTGTGGGTGAAGAAGTCGCACGTCCGGTCTACTACAACAAACGACCTACAAGTCGGGACCACGTACCCCCTGGACTGGTGGCAGGAGGCCCCAGAGCAAAGACGACTCACGAACGCCACTGGCTATCAAAATGGTGCTTCGAAACGCTCAGACTGACGCCCATAGAGGCAAACGAGATGCGGCCGCTGCAGGCCAGGCAGGCAAACCCCCCTCTTCGAGACGCACCCCTGCGCCCAGCAGCCGCCCCAAAATTCTTTACTGGAATGCTGGAGGCATATCCAAGACAAAATTTGCTGAGTTCCTTTTATCAATCGACAAAGAAAAGACTGACATAAGAAAGGTGGCAACAGCGCAGTTCCGGCTGGCCACAGGACATGACGTCCTGCAGCACCACCTCAGTCGATTTCAAATCACAAAGGAACCAGCAACTTGCAAACTATGTACATCGGGTTTTCAGGACAGAGCGCACCTCTTCAGCTGCGCCGCACTTAAATCTGACATTGACGCCCTGCCAAATAACCTGAGCGGGCCAGAGAAGGAAGCACATATTTACTGGATAGCCAGGAAGAAAAATAATTGAAAAATCAAGCTTTGGGCATAGGAAAAAAAAAAAAAAATTTTAAAAAATATATTTTAAAACTTCATGCAAATAGCCTATTATTCATTAGAGGCTAAGTATGTTGAAACTTTGTTATGTATTTCTTTAATCTGTTTTAGTACAAGACTGGATGGAGGTTTAAAAAGCGTCCTGGTATTGACAATTTTTTCGAGCAAGTCGCACCGCCAATGTTTGAAATCGTCGTATTTACTGCAGAGCAAGGAATGGTAAGTACCTACAGCACTTCCGTTAACAAAATACTGTACTCTCTCTACATGTAGTTGTCTGCAGTGAGCAAACATACTTTACATTTGGGGATGCAACATGAAAACGTTAAACTATTGTATGCCATCGTATCGACCATAAGGAAATCAAGGGGTCTAGTCTCTTCTTCTTTTCATATGCCCCCAATCGGCCTACTCAGTCACAGGGTGTTTTTGACTTATTTAATAAAAATCATTGAAATCAAATGCACTTTTTCTTAATTGGATGGTGTTATGCAGAAAGGAACCAACCCACAAAAATGAAATTTCCGAGTTAGGGGGTTCTGGGTATTGATAATAGATGCCTCTAGCTTCGTTTAAAATCCCATGCAAAAACTAAACACGTGCTGCACTCTATAAGCAAAATAAAAAACTGCATCACCAAAAATGATAATGTTGTATAAAGCAGAATGGAACCAACCCACTTGGATCCATTATGCAGAAAGGAACCAACCCTCACAAGTTTCTAGCATTAGTCAAATTAAATGCAATACACACGAACACTACATGAGCAATAAAATCAGGTTAAATACATAAGTTCTACCTGAATCTAGGAGTAAATTGGTTTGTGGATACTTATTTGTATTTTGTCTTTAAAAAAATAAAACGTTGGTTGGTTCCTTTCTGCTAATCAAACGTTGGTTGGTTCCTTTCTGCTTAATGGATGTCGACAATGTGGGTTGGTTCCCAAAATATGTTTGTAATCTATTATTATAACGTATAGCCTAATGTGCATGTAGTATAATTAATTTTTATAATCATGATTTTAATAGCTAATCTTTTTTGGCAAAGGGCCTATAAACTACTGTAAAACAAAAAGTCAAAAGGAACCAACCCACATATGGATTCAAATAGTCGACTTATCCATTAAGCAGAAAGGAACCAACCGACGTTTTATTTTTTTAAAGGCAAAATACAAATATGTTTTGAATACCGATTTGCACCTAGATTCAGGTAGTACTTATGTATTTTACCTGATTTTATTGCTCATGTGGTGTTAATGCATATAAGATATAATTAGACCAATGCTAGAATGGCTGTAGCTCGTTTCCATACTTGTGAGGGATGGTTCCTTTCTGCATAACACCGTCCAATTTTGAGCAACAAACACAAGAGTACGGGTACAAACTGATTTCGCAAAGTTTTCCTTAAAATAATTTTTGAATTTTATTTTCTAAAACGCTTCTGAAAGTATTTGATCTGCTCGCCAACTTGACAATTTTTAAAACACTGATATTTAGATTAAAATTATAAATTTAAAAAAAAACTAATTTATTAACCCATTCCGCCAAGAATACGGAACCGTTCCGTGTCCGTTCCGTTCGTCAGTTGAATTCACGCCAAACCGACGTAGTTCAGTCAATCTCACACAGATAGCAGCACTAATGGAGAATGACTCTTTTACCGACGTGGTTGAGTTTTTATTTCCCTGATTAATTCTCGAACACGGCCATTTCACAGACGACTACAAATAAGATGAAGGCCTACAAATTGTCAAGGCGGTGCGCCGTAACAGAAATAGGCTCCTCGGCTGTTGTTTACTTTGTAAAACTGACGTAAAGCTCCTGAATATTACGCGATGGTCATTCTGAAGGCGATTGTGTTGAATTTCCAATGAGCTTGATATATTGTGAGATTCAGGAAGTGTTGTTGATTAGCTTGCAAATGATGCAAGCATTGATAATGATGTGGATGAAGACTAGAGTGCTTCTAACCAAGATAAAATAAGACGATGACTAGAGGTAGTGAAAAATGACGATAACGAAATTCGCCAATTTTTTTAAAAATCCATTTTATTGCCTAAAATGTAATATTGTCGACGAATTACATCATTTAGAGATGGAAAAAACACATTTTGAAAACGCGAATTTCGCGAAATCTCATGTATATCGGGAAATAACGAACGAAATTGAAACGGGTCAAAAGAAAACGCGAATTAACTCGCGAAATTAAACATTTAAGTGCTCAAAATGTGGGGGGATGGTGGAGGTGCCGGTCCAGAATTTTTGTGAATTTTGGTCACGGGCTCCACGGAAATGGACCGCCAAAATAACGATGCGTATCACGAACTCCTCGGCAATAGTCCGCCAAAATAATGGTGCATACAAATATTTATATTTGCTTGGGAATCGATTCTGAATAGATTTGTGGGTCACAATGATCGATTCAAACTTTTTGGAATTCATGTCATCCCTACTAAAAAAGCTTAAGAGAGTATAGGACATGCGTTTTAGGCAAATTGCTGTTCGCTTGGCCGACTGACACCACTGAAATTTTGAACATATGTCACGTATGTGGAAATATAGGGCGCTGCAGTAACACTTTGTGACATTTCACTTACTCCCCTTACCTCGGCTAGCTCAATGTCGGCTCGGAGAGTACACGATATGATGTTGATTGAAATTGATGAATTAAAATAAAATCATTGTTGTACTATAAAGCAGGGTTGCCGTTTTAACGGATTTTATCCGTTTTTACGGATATTAAGGGTGCAAAACGGATAAACGGATTTTTAGTCTTATTTACGGATATTTTGTTAATTACGTTTTCTATGCTTATTTCGTATATTTGAATCTGCGCGGGCTAATTTCGATTGTAAACATTGAAGGCTAATGAAGATAATCGATTCGACTTTCGATAGGGGGCGGAGCATGGGCGGAGCCGTGTCCCAGATGAAGTAGGAACTGCTTCCATTGAGAAACAGCCAAGCCAATCACACTCACACTGCACAGTTGCTTTTAGGGAGGAAGCAAGTTAAATTGAACAGCCAAGAGCCCACAAAATTATATTCTTTCATTTTTGTTTATAAAGTTTGGATTATGTGATATTAAAAGGGAAAAATAGAATAAGAATAGGATTAAAATGTAATTATCAAGTTCTGCAATGCTATTATGGAACACAACACATGGGCCTAGGCTAGGGCTAGGTCAAAATTGTGATGCAACATTCATAGGGCCTAGGCTAGCTAGGCCTAGGCCTAGAATTTTTTAACCAGGTCAGAAAATATTATTTTAATGTTTAAAATGAATTTTCTGTAAATAAATAACATTTTAAATTTTTATGCAATCTTAATTGAAGCAACCACGGGCGTTTCTGGCTTCCTTTCTTCTCGTCTGTGCATAGGCCTAGGCCCTTGGCAACTTTTAGGTTAAGATGGTAACAAATATAAACATCACATTTATCCATTTTCATAGTTTGATCAATGAAATCAACGTTTTTAGACTTTTCACGGATATTTGCGGATATTTAACGTCCTCATACAGGATTTGAAAAAAATATCAGTGGCAGCCCTGCTATAAAGGTTAATTAAAATTTGGTGAATGTTGTAGAGCTGGGAACTAGGTGATTAAAAAGATAAAGATTACTTACAAAATAGTGAGATTATATTGAAATTAAACAAACAAACAAAAATGACAATTAAAATACAGAAATACAATAAATGAATATGACAGGTACCAGTTAAATATAATCCCTATATGGCCATATAAGAAATTTAAATAACGATACCTGTTTAGAAGTTCTTGAAGTTGAAGTAATGGGGGGGGGGATGATGTTGTGGGGGGTGAAGTAGATGATCCGGTAACGGTATGTATCGTGAAGACCGGGACTGACGACTTCCTCTCGTTCAGATTGGCTGCTCGGCACTTATTACTGGACTTTGGTGTCAGTGGAGGGCAAGCTGTTCGTGGAAGGTTGTTACTGTTCAATGGATATAGTAGCAGATAGTCGACAATGTCACATGAAATGAAATGTCACAACATTTCCAAATTTTGTTTTAAAATAATTTATAAAAAATAAATTAGTTTTCACGAATTTTGATTTTGTTAAAATCTCTAAAATTGACTTTATTCGTGATTTTTTTCTGGTTGATTAAGGCAAAATTTTGAAAATCTATGACCACAGGGCCGTCCATGTATGCTTCATTGACAACTTTGCAAAGTTTCATATACGTCGGATGCATCTTGGCCGAGCGAATAGCTATTTGCTAACTGCCAAATGTGTCCCATTCCCTCTTAAAGGGCTTTTTTAAATTTTCATTTAAAAAAAAATAAAAAATTCATTAAAATTTTTTTTTTAGATAGGTAGGCCTGTTTTGGCTGTATATTCAGATGGCTTCAACTTGATTTTTGTTACATTTCTGACCATTTGCATTTTTCATTAAATGTCATATCGTCCCCATATTTTATTAGTAAAGTTCATAAGTTTTGGGGATCGCCTTCATTAAAAACGGGAATTTAACAGCATTTTAAATTACAACAAATAACCCTAATTGAGATTATTTGATGAAATTAGCTCGAAAACAAAAACACACTGTTTAAACTATTAAATACAGAAACAAGGGTAGGGCCTATTTGTTATTTTGTTATTACTTTTGGAGCCTACACAAACACAGGCTATCAAATTAGGCCGATAATTTTCTAAAAGTGCTTAATTTTGGTGGAGGTGCCGGGTCCCAGGCACCTTGTCTGTTACACATGGTGGGAGTGCTGTAAAACCTAGGCCTCCGCCTACCTGCCTGAAATTTATTATATACCGTTTATAACTACTATATATATTTTTTTTTGGGGGGGGGGGAATTGGGCTTTAAAACGTTTAAACGCAAAAATTTCAAGGGGTTAAACGTTTAGCAAACAAAAAGCTTTTTCCTCATCCCTAGTACTTGCACTCCGCTACTAAATATAATATATTGTGTGAACATTTGTGAAATTTTTTATTTTAGGCAAATCAATTAGGCCTATTTAATGCTAAAGCTGCTCCATCGGAAGTTTGCAGATGGTGACGTCACGGGCGGGCTAGTTCTAGCCAATCAGCGGCCCCTAATTTAAAATACTGATCACTCATTGGCCCGCCCGGCCCGATGGTGACGTCGTGGGCGGGCTAGTTCTAGCCAATCAGCGGCCTCTAATTTAAAATACTGATCACTCATTGGCCCGCCCGGCCCCACTGATGCCGCTACCATCTGTATGCTTTCGTTGGAGCAGCTATATTTGTATGGGAACAGAACAGGCAGCCCGAGAGTGTTCTGGGCTGCCTCGGGCTGCCGTTAATTTCGAGCCCTGGTGCGATCTATATTTGAGTATTATTTGCTATAGCCTACTAGGTAAAGAAAGGTAGGCTATTCAATATTCAAACTCTTACTCATCAACAATACAATAACGTACAATTTAAACCTTCAAATCACTATTTGCATGCCCCTATGAAAAATACATTTTTGCCAATTCCTACCTTACAATTTGGCAGTCAACCTTCAAATAATAAAGGCAAAAGGCATTGTCAATAAAATTATTGTCACTCAGGAAAAGGATTGAGCTTTTAACAGCTTTTATGAAACCCATTTGTGTTTATATGGGCGTGAGTCTTATTCTTTTTCTAATAGCAAAAACTAATAGCTAACTAAAGGTAGCAAGAAACACATTTGGTTGAAACGCGCTACTTGTGCTAGGTTACTACTCAACACTGAGAATCACTGTCATTTGCATATAAAAGCATGGCCATCCTCCAGCTTGTTGGCTAGGCCCACTGGTATTACATTACATAAACAACCCTAATTTTTAACCACATTTTAAAGGAGAGTAAGTAACAGATGGATGGCTATGCAATATGCATAGTTAATTTTGTATTTCATGAAATATTCATGACCCTTTCGTGTCCTGCAGACCGTTTTTCCA
Organism: Sweltsa coloradensis; assembly: GCA_024449915.1. Classification (NCBI taxonomy): domain Eukaryota; kingdom Metazoa; phylum Arthropoda; class Insecta; order Plecoptera; family Chloroperlidae; genus Sweltsa; species Sweltsa coloradensis. The sequence continues at coordinate 64,004 of JAMZAV010001841.1, forward strand.
ATCCTGGATGCATTGGACCCAAATGGCTACATCATGTACCGGCTTGTTCGGGACGCAACGCATTTTGTCGATGGGCATCACGTCAAGGACCTGGACAACCTCAACAGAGATCTCAGTAAAGTAATTGTCATCGATTGGAACGGCGAATCAGTTAAGCTACACCCAAGAAATACACTACTGTTGCAGAGATGGAGAGGAAATGATGATGACCAAACATTGGCTGATTTAGCATCTTTCTTAAGAAGTAAGTTGTGTCTTGTAAATATAATCATTGTTTTTGTGTAAATAAGGAAAAGGAAGTCTAGTCCTATTGCAGCATTAAGCACGGCGCGCACCACAGCCGCTCAGTTCCGTTCCTTCCAGTTCAGCATTCTGCGTCATATTGAAATGCACTGACTCATATGAGACACCGCGCACTCTCTCCGCTCCGTCCAGTGCACGTGTAACTTCCCCTCTCCCACTCGGTTCCGTTTACCCTCGATTGCTCGAGTGAGCAACTTCGACGGACAACCGGACGGATTCCAATTAAAGAGAGCACCGTGTTGAGTTCGCTCCTAAAAATTGTCCTACTGTGAGGTTGAGAAACAGAATTGGACTGGCGAACCGAGTGTAGCACCTGGTCGCACGGTCCTGAGCGGAGCGTCTGGTGCGCGGCACTTGGGACGGTACCGAAGTGATTACTCACACCACCCCGGCCACGGAGCTGAGCGGAGCCGCTGTGGTGCGCGCCCTGCTTTATTCTGCTAATTTGTAAGTTTTGATTTTCCCCACTTTGGAGTTTGGATATAGCCTTGGGGTGCAAAATTACTGTCCAATAAAAAAAAGTGTTTTTATGGAAGAGCAGAAAATTTACTATTGTTTTTGTCCAAAGATACATAATACTGTATTGTATTATCTCTAAAATATAAAATCTTACCTACCCCCGACAGCCCAGGGGCCCAACAATTACTACTGTATCAGATTCTTTTGAAATGGTGTTTTTATGAAAGAATGGACAATTTTCATCTATCCAAGTTTCAATTTGCATCTTCATTTTGTTCATCCGCAAAATTCCGCAAATGTTTAAATTTGTCCTTACTTTGGGAAGCTTTGGGGCCCAAAGTAACCATTGATGTTTTTATGAAAGAGCAAAAAATTTCCAATAGATGTACCAAAAGAAAAAATCTCAATTTACACTCTTCTGCTTATGTATATAATTTAGACTTTTCCCAACATCTTTGAACGTTTTTGTTAATGTGAGATAGCTCAAATCTTTCTTATTATATAGGCCGATTTTTAAATGATTCAGAATATATGGAGCGCACCCCTTCAAACTATCTGAGGGGTGCTTCAGACCCTGGGCACCCATGGAGTCGGCGCCCCTGTTCCTAAATATGATTATTATTTATTACTCTTGTTAAAAAAAATTTCCTATAAACTTAAAAAGAAAACCAGTTGACTCGTATCATTGATTAACAAGTACGTATTCAAATTTGGCAATTTGTTTCAATCCAGAATTTTGTTAAAAGAGAGTTCTATAAAAAATGGTCTCTACTTTATTGTGTTAAGTTATAACATAAATTTTCTTTCTCATTATGATTTTAAGTTTAAATCATTAAAGTTGCTTTTATTTTTTCATTCTTATCTAGATACACTAGTGAGTGCTCTTATCGTGACCACTCGGTGTGTTTGTGTTCTAGCTATTGCAGCTGCCAAGGTGGAGGATGTTCGTGAAGTACTTGATTACTACCACCAGTTTGACAACCCTATGGAGGCTTTTCGAGAAAACCAGCGAAAACTTGTTGTAAGTTCCAGATAATATCTACACAATCATACTGGAATTTATTTGTCACTCAATGAAACATTCACAGCTTGAAAATACCCTCCCTCTGCAAAAAGCAAAACGTATGTTCACAACAGCTATAAACAGAAGGAGATGACACAGAACTTGAAGAAAAAGCTGGAGTAATTTGGAAATATTATTCTTTTTTAATAAACGACCTTGGTTAAATTAAAAAATTGTGTGATTTTTAATAATGTTACCTACTAATATTTACTAATGTTCTATACAGTAAACCCTCGTTAATTCAAACTCGGATACTTTGAAAAATGTTGTATTTCAAACAAAAACATCGGTCCCGACGATCAGTATAGGGTTTTATAGTGTATTAGATTCGGTTTATTCGAAATTCGCTTGATTTCGTAATTCAAAAGAATATCTAGGCCTTACGGTCAATTTACGTGTAAAATAGTGTGGTTACTTCGAAGAACTTTTCCGCGAGACTTTTCCGCCCGACGTTTGAATTTGGTAAACTGTCTTTTGAACGGTGGGCCTTCAAATTCCAACTCAACACCTCGCGGTTTGGCCCGTGAATAGGGGAGTTTCACTCCCTGAAACTAATGGCGAGCTCTGGGTCGTCGTCGGGGAACCCCTTCCCTTTGACTACCTCCCCGACGGCGACGACAAAGACAACACGGACGGATGATGACACAGACGGAGACGACCACGACGTGGGGGAACCCCTGCCCTCCCCATATGCTTGTGGCTGGTTCTGACCAGCACAGGCCTGTCCACCTCTTGTCCCCCCGCGTCATCCCTTACGTCCCTCCCTTCGTCTCAATTAGCCACGTTGCATAAATATGAGACGTAAAGCAATATCCAATCCAATCTTTTGAACGGTCTGTAGTACGAGCGAAAACAACTTGCGGGCTGGCTGCAGCGTCCGACCATGGAGTTATAAATAGTACTGGCGTACTGGAGGCGCAGGTGTGTGGTCGGCGGTGTACAAGTTAGCACTTCAAATTGGCAGACATTTTGATTGTTTACTTTGGTAACCAAGGTAACCTAGGACCTACCAGAGTTCATGGTAGCAAAGTTTAACCTGCTAGTTAGTAGTGGTTATAACAATCAAAATGGCGAATAGGCTCAAACAAACAAACACGATCATGGACGTGCTGTTCCATTTGAGCTAGACCTCCTTATCATCCAACTCCATGGTCCGACAAAGGAGATGCACGCGCACCACGTGACTGGGCTGGCCGACATCTGATTGAAGAATCTCCAGACGTTTTTTTTCCAAGGTGCCCTCGAGTGTTGCAAAGTGTATTCATCCTGCTTACCTTGATTAGGCTGCCGTTTTAACGGATTTATCCGTTTTTACGATATTTAGGGTGCAACGAGTTAAACGGATTTTAGTCTATTTAGGATATATAATATATATATTTTTCTAGGCCTATTTGTTACTAGTGCTACTGTACTGGATTTTGGTATCCTAATACTCGTGTGTCACTCATCATTTATCACTACTGCGTATATAATATATTACTAGGCCTTTGTTAACCTACTTGTACTACTGTACTTATAGACTAATAAAAATATTATACCTCATTTCATAACATTTATATAGCTTTTCACTTTTCAGGAGCAAATGGAAGCAAAGGAAAAACAACAAACCGAATTGTCACGAGGATCATTAACTCAGAGATGGAAACCCAGTTTTCTTTAGCTACGCAGTTTTTTGTTTTTAAATTTGTATATTATTATTATCTATTTGAAAACTGTGTATTTCAAATCAAATGTCCTTCATTGTTAAATTTATTGATTTTGTAATAAAATTAATTTATCAAACTCATTTTCTTCATCAATCACTTTCAGTTCACAAACCTACAGTTTGTACCATAAGAATGCCACATTATGTAGGTACTGCAAGCACGTATGCCAACTTAGACAAATTACACAGATACAATATTAACTCATGTAAGTCATTTTGTATCACCTAATGCTAATGAGACCTGATGATGCTTATCAGCTAATCTCACGGTGAAATTGAGTTTGTTATACAACCAACAACCAGCAACTCTTTATTTTACAATAAAAACAACGTTTCAGAAATTAATGAAAGCTATTTATTTAGTATTTATATTATATTGTTATGTCATCAAAACTGGTAGAACATGCTTTGGGGCAAAGTTCATAAATTTGAATTTTTACAATCTCAGCTTTTGCTAAAAGAGCCATGTTGGAAAAAAGGAAACTGAAGGAGGCAGCTCTTATAACATTAAAATTAAAAGACACTAGTATAAGCCAGCCGAGTACCATACCTATTTTACTCCTACATATGTGGATTCCTTTAGTAAATACTAGGAAATGGCCTTTTTGTTTATATCACACTGTTTCTGTCAACTTCCATGTGTGAGAAATGTGTCTTTGTTTGTTTTGATATATTTTTTATATGGTTTTTTGTTTTTCAAAATAACCTGATTACGGAAATAGTTTTCACTTTTCATTAATATTTCCGAAAGGTTTCTATTGTAAAATAAAGAGTTACTTTCCACTAGGTGTTTTTAATACGTATAAATATCATGTATTTTACTTACAAAAGCATATTTTTAAATTAACATTGTTTCTAATATGTGTAATAATTATTGAAATACAGTAATTAGATAAATAAGACATTTTACTACATGTAATGTAATAGAATTGTGGAAAATATATTGTTTGAACATTTATTGTAGAAGACATCTTCCAAACAATCAGTCATTGTTTTTTGAGGAATTGACAACGGCTTGGCAGTACATTTCACCCAATGAATGACATAAATAAGCTTTACCTAGCTATGCACAAGATCAGGGGTCAGCAACTAGATTGTGTATGGGGCCATTTACCGGTTCTGCTTGACAGATGAGGGGCCACAGCTGGTAGGGACCCTGGAATTTCGAGGAGATTTTTTCTGTTTGACTATGCTAAATAAGCAATGACTTTAGGTTTATATACTGAAATAAAACATTTTTTAAAATGAAATTATAACTTATAATTTGTCATTTCTATAGCCGGGTCGGGTTGTAGCTTTCATGAAATATGTCACCTCTCTTATTATGGCTCGTCGAGGTATGCATAACAGTCGTTCAATCTGTACATATGAAAATGCTTGGTAAATCTCGCCCTATGTAGATACCATGGCAATAAACCATTTATTATTACATATTATAATTATAAAAGGCTAGCATAACTAACTCAAATTATTATAAAAAATATGAATTGAATACTGGAGAAATCAATAGTAATGATTGTGTCTATACATAAAATAGTAGGGGGCCATATAAATTAGTCACACGAGCCGTGTCCCCTAGAGTGCCAGCGAGCCAATTTTAAGTCTTCTTGAAAGGGATCTATGAATGGATGGGATGGAATGGAATCTAAAAATCAACTCTTGTAACTTTTATTTTGCGTTGCCGGTGTTTTTAACAAAATCTTTTGATTGAAAAACCAGGACAAAAATATGAACCAAATACTGTTGTAAGAAAATGTCTGAACCAAAACTACGTAAATTTGTGCACAAAAACTCGGAGTTTGGGTTATTTTCGGTACAGGTCAGTTTTGGATTACAAAGTCTCAAAATAACCAAATTGCAAAAAATGCAAAAGAAAATAGATGGGCAAGTTCAACCCATGTGGGGCAACGAGTTATAGATGATAGAAAGGAGTACATAATATTGCATTTCATAATACTTCTAGTGTACGGCTTACAAACCCTTTTTAAAAACTAAATAAGTTTCCTGAAAATACAAATGTTGACATGACTTGACACTAATCCAATAATTATATGGGGTTACCATTCATTGCCAGTGGAGGAAGAAAGTGGAGCACGCACATCGGTTAATAGTTAATACTTAAAGGGGTATTTAACCGCTAAACTCAAAAAATATATTTCATTCAGGCTAACTAGTTATGAATTTAGCAATTAACAGAAAAATTATTGGGGCCACCATGACCTCCCAAAAAATTGTCAAACATGACATTTTTCGAGCTAGGTCCCATCGGCAAAAATCTCCCATAAGAAATAACATGGGGACGATCTTTATGCCCCGTGACCTTGGAGGATTTTGATCCAAAAATATATTGGCCATTATTGACTACTCGACAGCCTTTTCTGTTAATTTGCTTTATTTTGTTTTGTAATTTGGGCAAGTAGTTTGGTCAAAATATGCTGATTACCAAGATGGGGTGTGATTTTGGAATGCATATTTTTGCGTGTTTGAGGGTATATTTGGGCACAGTTTCAAGACACGATGTCATAAAGGGGCATTTTAGATTGGTACTACACTCTAGTATCTATGTGGACCAAAAAAGGAAGCAGGTTAAAGCCGATTTAGGAAATTTTCCAAAACACCAATTTTTGCCAATTTCTGGATCAAAAAAATTAAAAAAATCGTGTTAAATCACAGTTACAAGATATAATTTTTTAAACGGTCATTTAAGTGTAGTATTGTACTTTAGATCACGTGGTAAAAAATAATTTTTGGGGTTTTTAGCCCCTTTAATTAGTATGTGATTAAAAAAACAATGTATACATGTTTTCAATGTTTAAAAAAATATTAGTATTATATTGACATTTTTACTTATAACATGTACTAAAAAGTAAAACTTGACCGGTTTGGTTCAGCACAACAAGTAATTGTGTCACTTACACTAAATTATTATGGGGCGATGAGGGCATACAGCCAATATTTTGTTATGTTTTTTAAAAGTTGTTTATGTTTTGGAAGTATTTTGTAATTAATTTTTTTTAACTAGGGCCTGTTTGACTTTGCAACTTTGCTCCTTCTTAAAGGGGCTAAAAACCCCAAAAAATATTTTTTACCACGTGATCTATAGCACAATACTACACTTAAATGACCGTTTAAAAAACTATCTTGTAACTGTGATTTAATACGAATTTTTTAATTTTTTTGATCCAGAAATTGGCAAAAATTGGTGTTTTGGAAAATTTCCTAAATCGGCTTTAACCTGCTTCTTTTTTGGTCCTCATAGATACTAGAGCATAGTACCAATCTAAAATGCCCCTTTATAACATCGTGTCTTGAAACTGTGCTCAAATATACCCTCAAACACGCAAAAATATGCATTCCAAAATCACACCTCATCTTGGTAATCAGCATATTTTGACCGAACTACTTGCCCAAATTACAAAACAAAATATAGAAAATTTACAGAAAAGGCTGTAGAGTACGTCAATAATGGCCAATTTTTTTGGATCAAAATCCTCCAAGGTCACGGGGCATAAAGATCGTCCCCATGTTATTTCTTATGGGAGATTTTTGCCGATGGGACCTAGCTCGAAAAATGTTATGTTTGACAATTTTTTGGGAGGTCATGGTGGCCCCAATAATTTTTCTGTTAGTTGCTAAATTCATTACTAGTTAGCCTGAATGAAATATATTTTTTGAGTTTAGCGGTTAAATACCCCTTTAAGAAGAATCGTACAGATGCCCATTCACACACTTAATCAACCATCCATCCATACAAAACCACTCGCATACATTCATGTTTATATTATTTCTCTCATAGTATATTTTGTAACTAATATATTGTATTATTGATTTCAAATTTTAATGTATTGTTTTGTTAGCATTTTTTAAATTCTTTAAGTGTAAGGTCGCGCCAACAGTACGTCATAATGCGCCACTGTAGCCTCGTAGACCAAGCAACGAAGGACCATTAGAGACGATTTAGAACAAAATTCCGGCCAAGCTGAATTTTTGCACAGACCTTCCAGAAAGTGTCCTTAATAAAGGGAAAACAAGTCCCTAAAAATCGAGTTGGAGCGTTGGCCGCCACCTTTGAAAATGTCTGCAAAGAAGTAATTGTTTTCGCATATCTTCAAATTGGCGAAAGATAGACGAAAACTTTCCGTTCATAATTTCCTAAAAAAAATGGTGTCTACCGTATTTTCGGTAGAGACAACGGTTACATCACAAAATCATGGTTTATATGTTGCTTATTGGAGTACCATCTGATTTCCTCATTTTCGCGCCCCAAACAATGCCCGGTAAATCCGTGAGATATCGATACAAACACAAAATAAGTAAATAGCTTATGTACGGTGTTCCTAAAACCAACAATGGAAAAACCGAAATACCGGGTAAACAAAATCAGATTTCGTAGACCTTATTTTTTTAAAAAATTAATGGATTCTTTCATGAACACCGTGCTAAAGTCCTTTTGTGTTTAAATAAAAAATAAACTAGGAAGCTTCGCAAACGCTTTTTCAGGCGCGTTGTTGGATGAGCGTAATTTTAAAAAAACGAAAAAAAGCGTAAAATAGATATTTTCACGAGACATAATTTTTCGATTACGCTCAAATTTCACACGAATATATTATTCATAAAATTAAGGTTCTGTGAAAAAATCATTACAATCGGATAAAGCATGTAGGTGTTATAAGTCGAAGAAATTTTTTAAAAATCGAAAAAAATCGTAAAATTGCGATTTTCATGAGAAATATTTTTTCCTATTGCGCTCAAAAACGTGGCAGTTCTAAGTTCAGAGATTTCGAAGGCCTCCATAAAATTTCATCGCAATTGGAGTACAAAAATACAAAAAAAACAAACAAAAACATTCCGGATTTTTTTCTCCAGGGTAGTGAAATGGAATCTTCGCTTCGCTCGCTACGCTCATCCAATAAATCCGTATTTAGAGTCTATCCAACTGATTTTCAGTGGGGGACAGTAAACCAAATTGACCAAGCCAACCCTGCAGGCCCCGACGCAATCGACGAGTGAGCGATAACCAACCAAAGATCGACATTTTTAATAGGAAATAATAGCAATCAGTGGTATGGAAAGCACGAACACCCGCAGATCCATGCCAGAATCAACAAGGCCGATTCAGAACAAACTTTAAATTTATTATGTGCCTCGTTGCTAGGACGGCTCTAAAGTCACCGTTAACAAATTCCTAAGACAAAAACTGATGGTGTGGCTCGTTGGTCTTGTTGTTAGCGTATCTGCTTCCGATGCAGAAGGTCCAGGGTTCGATTCACACCAAAGTCAGAAGTTTTTTACCATCTGATTTGGACTTCAGTCCATCAGTTCTCATCTTAGGAGTTTGTAAACGGTGACTTTGGAGCCGTCCTAGAACCAACCTAGTAAAGAACAATCACCGTATAGATTTGCTGCACTGAATACATTTTCGTGTGGCGTGGTGCAAGTATAGGGATCGATTATGGTTAATAAAATGTGGGAGAAAAGGCAAAACTCTAATACCTTATGTGGTATAGTGTGGATGAGCTCGTGTTGCAAATGACTTATCCATTCAACCTTATTCACTCCCCCACCTTTTTCCGAGGCCTGCCACGACTAGCCTTATAATAGTATAGTTTATTATAAACACAGACACAGGTTCAATTGTACAATGTGTATGACAGCAATTCCCGCCATGACTGCCTGTTGAGAGTACAGTGCTGCCACGTCTTGGCTATAACATCACAGTAGTATTTTATTATATTTTAATTTAAATTAAATAATAAAAAAAAACACCAGAGGCAAGCATGTGAACACACGAATAACATTGTTTATTACCAAAATGGCGCCGAATTACCACCATGCATTGTGCGCATTGCGAATATCGTGTATTTAGCACGTGCACGGCCCAGCGCCTGCTTAGGTTGTAGAGCCGTCGTTATTGACAAAACAATAACAACTTGCAGTGCAGCTTATAACCATAGAGATCTAACAAAAACATGGCCATGCTATTACACCCAGTCTCGTAACCTCACTTTGTTTATTCCGACTAAATAAAACATTCAAGAAGTAACATTATGGAAAATAAAAACAAGTTTCAACCGCAGCATCGCTCTTGCAGTCACCCTGGTCTGATCAGTAGCCCAGAGGGTGCGGGGCCTGACCACAGGGACGACTGGGAGTCTGTCACACAGCTCTCCTATGTTCCACCCAAGTACGACACGCGGAGTTCCATGGGTAAGCTCTCACACCACTGTAACCTGAGCTCGTCTTCAGTCACCCTGGTCTGATGACAAGCCCCGAGGGTAGCGGGGCCTGACCACAGGGACGACGGGAGTCTCACACACTCTCCTATTTTCCCAAAACCCAAAGTACGACACGGGGATTCCGGGGTAACTCTCCACCCTGTAACCTGACTCGTCTTCAGCCCACCCTGGTCTGAGACACCCAAGGGTGCGGGGCCCTGACCACAGGGACGACTGGGAGTCTGTCACACAGCTCTCCTATGTTCCACCCAATACGCCGCGGGTTCCATGGGTAAGCCTCCACCACTGTAACCCCTGAGTCGTCTTCAGTCCCCCGGGTCTGATGAGTGCCCAGGGGTGGGGGGCCTGACCCCCGGGACGCTGGGATCGTCACACAGCTCTCCTATGTTCCACCCAAGTACGACACGCGGAGTTCCATGGGTAAGCTCTCACACCACTGTAACCTGAGCTCGTCTTCAGTCACCCTGGTCTGATGAGCAGCCCAGAGGGTGCGGGGCCTGACCCACGGGAAACACTGGGGTCTGTCACCACTCTCCATGTTCCCCACCCAGTACGACACGCGGATTCCCAGGGGAAAGCTCTCAAAAACCACTGTACCTGAGCTCGCTTCATCCCCCTGGTCTGTGAGCAGCCCAGAGGTGGGGGGCCTGCCCAGGGAGACTGGGATCTGTACACAGCTCTCCTATTTCCCCCCAAGAAACCCCGCGGAGTTCCATGGGTAAGCTCTCACACCACTGTAACCTGAGCTCGTCTTCAGTCACCCTGGTCTGATGAGCAGCCCAGAGGGTGCGGGGCCTGACCACAGGGACGACTGGGAGTCTGTCACACAGCTCTCCCCTATTTTCCCCCCCAGTCGCACCCGGATTCCTGGGAAACTCTCCAACCCTGTAACCTGAGCTCGTCTTCATCCCCTCTGATAGCACCAAGGGTGCGGGGCCTGCCCACAGGGCGACGGGGAGTCTGTCACCAGCTCTCCATGTTCCACCCAAGTACGCACGGGGATTTTCCAGGTAAGCCTCACCCACGTAACCTGAGCTCGTCTTCATCCCCCTGGTCTGATGAGCAGCCCAGAGGGTGCGGGGCCTGACCACGGGGACGCTGGAGTCTTCACAAGCTCTCCTTTTCCCCCCAAGTCGACCGCGGAGTTCCATGGGTAACTCTCACACCACTGTAACCTGAGCTCGTCTTCAGTCACCCTGGTCTGATGAGCAGCCCAGAGGGTGCGGGGCCTGACCACAGGGAGGACTGGGAGTCTGTCACACAGCTCTCCTATGTTCCCCCAGTACACACGCGGATTTCCCGGGGGAAAGCTCTCACACCACTGAAACCCTACTCTTTTCAGTCAATCTTTTGTAATTTTTAAAACTTTAAATCGCGTTTTTTTTAAATGAGAAAAAAGTTTTAAAAGAAAAAAATAAAAATTTTATGTTTACACAAAAAATATTTATTTCACTAGAAAGACAGAAAATTCTTGAAGTTTTCTGTTCCTTAAAAAGTGGAAGAATTGATTAATTACCAGAAAAAAATTACCCGGGGAAATTTTTTTGGCCGTAGAACGGGGGACCCAAACCCTTTAATGAAACTTGGATGGGGGCCTTTGAAATCTCTTAAGTTTAAAACCGCCACGTTTTTTTTGGGGTTTAAAACCCAATAAAAAATTTCCCATAAAAATTGTACTTTTACGATTTTTTTTTTTGTTTTTAAAGCTATATTTTCGTGATATTTGGGCCGATTCTGACCAAATGGGTGGGGCAACAACGTTCATATTTTACATGGACATTAAGGTAATGGTGATTTAGTGCCTTTTGAAACAAAAAGTTGAAAAAGTTTGCCAGAATTCATAGAAATAAAGGTATTAATATAAGCCTTTTACAGGTGTAATTTACTAATAACTATAGAAATTTGACAGCAATCACCTACAATGCGCACACAAAGCATTTCTTTGGGCCTCGAGATATTTAACATTCTTTTGTTAATTGGTATTGCCATAGCAATTAATATACTTTATCAAAATTTTCCTAATTTAACAAAAATAATTTAGTAATGGAACTTGAAAAAGTATTGAAATCCCACTTGTACTAAAAACGTAGTAATCATTGGACAATTTTTTTTTAAAAAAAGCTCATCCATCAACGCAACTTCAAAAAACGTTCGCGAAGCGTCCTAGTTGTTGAGAAATTGCCCATTAATGTGAAACTGTGTTGAATTATTTTTAATATCGCTGCTTTTAATAATTTGAGACTAATTATACCTCTTCCAAAACAAGAAATCGACCAATCTGCCGTTTGTAATTTCCTCAATAAAGAAAATAGAAATAATAACACATCAATGTGCATATCTACTTATTTGACTCCTTATGATTACCGCACGCACAGAAGGCCATACTGTCGCATCTCGCGCTTTCTCGTTTGCGCAACGCTGATAAACATATTATTTTGCGTCTTTCGCGGCTGGAATCTAATAATAAATATATCCCATTGCAAATTACGATTTTCCCGTCCAAATTTACTTAAAAAATTGAAGGACTCAGTAGTGGAGCCTATACATGACCATGAATCGAACTAGGTACTCGACGCCATGAATTAATACGAACCGAATTATATACTCACGTCCTTGGATATTTGGGTCATGTTTTGGCTGAGAAATAACTAGACTATGTTTGTCCTTTAAAATTACGGTGTTTTGTCTAGTTGCTGTACTACGAGTTCTATTCACGTCTCAATAAGGATTATCCGTCTGGACTGCATTAAACTAATAACGTAGCTGCGCATCGAGCAAGACTGATTTAGGAGGTCGCCTGATCGATGCCCGTCTCTGGTAAACCTGACTGAAACTAATATGAATGCAACGATAAGAAGACGGTGACCATCTAAACCTGCTGTCCTGCACACATCTAATCTATAACTGTGCATTGATTGCATGAATGCTACGATAAGAAGACGGTGACCATCTAAGCCTGCTGTCCTGCACACATCTAATCTATAACTGTGCATTGATTGCATGAATGCTACGATAAGAAGACGGTGACCATCTAAGCCTGCTGTCCTGCACACATCTAATCTATAACTGGCATTTGAATGCTCGTAAAAGACGGCGACCACTAAGCCTGCTGTCCTGCCACTCTAATCTATAAAATGTGCTTGATTGCGCAGCACATAAAAAAAGTGACCATCTAAGCCCGCTGCCCCCCACATCTAATCCTAACTTGATTATTGCATGAAAGCTACGATAAAAGACGGTGCCATCTAACCCCTTTTCCTGCACACATCTAATCTATAACTGTGCATTGATTGCAATTGCATGAATGCTACGGTAAGAAGACGGTGACCATCTAACCTGCGTGCTGCACATGGCGTACCAGGAATTTTAAAGGGGGGGGTTATCATTTTTTTTATAGATGTTTCCGAAAGGCTAAATGGGGGGTCCGGGGGGGTTGCCCCCCGAAAAAAAAATTTCTTCTTCAAGGTCATTTGGGAAAATCTGTGCGTTTTAAAAACCACAATGATGAACTTTTTATCACTAAATCCTGTTTTTTTTCTTAAAGTTTTCTATTTCAAGGTAAATTTTGGGGAAAAAATGTGCGTTTTTTAAAAACATTTTCAGGGAAATTTTTATCTAAAAAACCTGCTTTTTTCTTTAAAATTTCTCTATCCCCGATCATTTTTTTGGGGAAAAACTGTGGTTTTTTTTAAACATCACCAAATTTTTACTACAAAAAACCTGTTTTTTAATCTAAAAGTTTCACTTTCAAGGTCATTTTGGTGAAAAATTTGCGTTTTAAAAACATAAAAAAAACCAACTTTTTATCTACTAAAAACCTCTTTTTTCAGATGGTAAAATTTTTAGTTATTTTATTTTCTCCTTACCTTTTTTTTTTTTAAAAGGGGGGGGGTTTCCCCCTCTCCCCCCCCTTGGATACGCCACGGGGCTTTCAAAACATCTAAAACTATAAAATTTTGCATTGATTGCATGAAATGCTACATAAGAAAACGGGGACCATCTAAGCCTGCTTTGGCTGCCACATCAAACTACTAGGAAAACGCTAAATCCCGCCCCGTTGTTTGGGTGGCGTAAATTTGGTGCATTGAGCTGCCATGTTTTATGCGGGTTTTCTGTTGTTCTGTGAAAAAAATCACTACAAAGTTGAAAATTTTTTTAAAAATTAATTTAAATTAAAAAAAAAATAAATTTAAATTTTAATTTTTTTTATTAATCGAATTTTAAAAAAAAAAAAAATCGTAAAATTGCGATTTTTATAAGAAATAATTTTTTCGATTGCGCTCAATTTCACACGAATATATTAATTTATAAATTTAAGGTTGTGTGAAAAATTATTACAATCGGTTTAAAAGCATGTAGGTGTTAAAAGTCAAAGAATTGTTTTAAAAAAGAAAAACCCGTAAAATTTCGATTTTCTGAGAAATAATTTTTCGATTGCGCTCAAATTTCACACGAATATCTTAATTCATAAAATTATGGTTCTGTGAAAAATAATTAAAATCGGATAAAGCATGTAGGTGTTATAATCAAAGAAATTTTAAAAAAATCGAAAAAAATCGTAAAATTGCGATTTTCGTGAGAAATAATTTTTCGATTGCGCTCAAAAACGTGGCAGTTCTAAGTTCAGAGATTTCAAAGGCCTCCATAAATTTCATTGCAATTGGAGTATCGGTTTAGCCGGAATCGTGCTGACAAACACACAATAATACAGAAAAAAAAAAAAAAAAAAAAAAAAAAAAACATTCCGGGTTTTTTTCTTCAGTGTAGTGAAATGGAAACTTCGCTTCGCTCGCTACGCTCGCTACGCTCATCCAATAACTGTGCATTGATTGCATTATTCCACGAACAGGGTGTATTTTACGCAACTTTCAGACCAAGTCTTCTAAATTGCATCTTGCATGACGAAACAGAGACTAGTGGGTCATTGTCTGCTAGCAGTATGACTTGCTCAACCCAACATGCAGGCAGTCTAAGTTTAGAAAAGACCTCCTGCTCTGCCCATCTCATTAGGCTTTTTATGGTAATTGCGAGCCTAGATACAGCTGGCGCAGATGCTGCGACATCCAAGTTGGTCCACATAGAATCGAGAGCCCAGGGCCTGCACTATACACAGAATAGTGAACTGCAACATTTGTGGGCTAGTTATATTCTTATTTCTTATGCTTTTAAACCAAGGAAAGTTTTTATGAAACTTGCTGTTTAAAGATGGCTATTCTATTTTAGCGTCGTGTTGTGCCGTCACGTCGACACATACGGGTGGGAAAATACTCACTGCCTTCTCTGATGCAATTTTATTTACTAGGCCGCTTCGTGAACGCTTTTTCCAGTCGCGTTGATGGATGAGCTTTTTATAAAAAAATATTTCTGCCATGCAATAATTAGGCCAACTACGTTTTTAGTAGTGGAATCTCATTACTTTTTCAAGTTCCGTTACAAAATGATTTTTGTTAAGTTAGGATAATTTTTGGATGAGCGTAGCGAGCGAAGCGACGATTTCATTTCACTACACTGGAGAAAAAAATCCGGAATGTTTTTTTTCTTTCTTTCTTTTTTTTTGTATTTTTGTGTGTCTGTTAACACGATTCCGGCTAAACCGTTACTCCAATTGCGATGAAATTTTATGGAGGCCTTCGAAATCTCTGAACTTAGAACTGCCACCTTTTTGAGCGCAATCGAAAAATTATTTCTTATAAAAATCGCAATTTTACGATTTTTTTCGATTTTTAAAAATTTCTTCGACTTTTAACACCTACATGCTTTATCCGATTGTAATGATTTTTTCATAGAACCTTTATTTTATGAATTAATATATTCGTGTAAAATATTTTGAGCGTGTTCAAAAAATTATTTCTCATTAAAATTGCAGTTTTCCGATTTTTTCCGATTTGTTTTAATTCTTCGACTTATAACACCTACATGCTTTATTCGATTGTAATGATGTTTTTACAGAACCTTAATTTTATGAATTTATATATTCGTGTGAAATTTGAGCGTAATCAAAAAATTATTTCTCATGATAATCGCAATTTTACGATTTTTTTTCGATTTTTAAAATTTCTTTGACTTATAACACCGACATGCTTTATACGATAGTAACGATTTTTTCACAGAACCTTAATTTTATAAATTAATATATTCGTATTGAAATATGAGCGTAATCGAAAAATTATTTCTCATGAAAATCGCAATTTTACGCTTTTTTTCGTTTTTTAAAAATTACGCTCATCCAACAACGCGCCTGAAAAAGCGTTTGCGAAGCTTCCTAGTTATAAAGTACTATTGCTATGGTAATACCAATTAACAATAGAATTTAAAATATCTCAAGGCCCAAAGACATGCTTTTTGTACGCATTTTTTTTTTGCTGTCAAGTTTCTATTGCTTGTTAATTATACACCTGTAAAAGGCTTATAATAAAACCTTTATTTCTATGAATTCTGGCTAACTTTTTTAAACTTTTTGTTTCAAAAGGCACTACATCACCATTTACTTTAATGTCAATGTAAAATATATGAACGTAGAAGCCCCACCCGTTTGGGCAGAATCGGCCCTAATATCACGAAAATATTGCATTTAAAAATCGTGGGGAAAATCGTAAAAGCACGATATTCATGAGATATATTTCTTCAATAGTACCCAAAAACTCGGCAGATCTAAGTTCAGAGATTTCGAAGGTTCCCCTCCAAATTTTTATTAAGATCGCATGCCGTTCGCCCGGTAGAGAGCAAAAAGACAAAAAAAAACACGAGCTAATTTTTTGGGGGAGTCAGTGAAATTGAAGTCTTCGCTTCGCTCAGCTAATTATTCACACTCGAGTTTACTTTTTAGGATGAGCGTAATGACTAATCGAAAAAATCGTAAAAGTACGATATTCATGATAAATATTTATTCGATTTTACGGTTTTACCCAAAAACGTGGCAGGTTTAAGTTCCCCTCCCCTCCAATTTTCATCACTATCGCATATGCCATAATTTTGTCCGGTAGAGCGCAAACAAACAAACAGACAAAAAAAAACACCCGAGCTAGTTTTATAAAATACAAATTACAAACCGTTTAAGTCAAGTCAGTTTGCTGTAGGAATGTTTCTCCCTTTTAGTGACCTCAGAAGTAGGCGTACTTGAGTTTATTTATTTATTATTTATTATTATTTATTTATTATTTATTATTATAAGTCAGAAACACAACGAGAAATAAATTAATGAGAATGCTATCAACGACTTTGCAGGCGCTCGAGCGGCGTTGATGCAGAAGTTCTTCTGGCAAGAACTCACGGAGGAAGCTTACCAGGAGTGGATAAAACCAACGCCGGTCGAAGAATACGTGTCAGAGTATGAGGGCGAATTCAACAGCAACGATTTCAAGCCCAGCACGGAGAAGATTCCTAAAGATTCAGAGGTATGGATGCAGGATAGATTTCAAGCAATCAGCAACTGTGCATGATTTCAAGCATGGACCTAACGCATTGGGAAAATAAACTAAATCCAAGATGATAATTAAAAATAATAATAATTTCACCTTGTCGGTCTTCATGATTTCGGTGGGTAGGCATACCCAAAGAGTGGAGTTTGAATTTAGGAGCTTTATATTTTTGGTTGGGGAGTAATATCATTAATTACGAACCAAAAACCCGTATTACTGATCACTTAGCTTTTAACCCCCCCCCCCCCCCCACATATTTTGCGTATGTGTATAATTCAGACGTTATAGGACCATGCCACTCGATTTTTGTGAAACTTCATAAATTTTAACACCTTTACAACACTTTAAATAGTAGGCTAGTTAGCCTATGCTTTAATAAAAAAATCTCGATTTGATTAGTCGTAAACTTTCCCGTAGGTGGGATTTAGAAGTTACTAAGTTACCGTCTCGGCGAACTCCTGAATGGTGGTCTAGTTGGTTAAAAAGGGGATTCATTCACTCACTTAACTAAAAAAGAATATTTCGTTCAGGCCAACTAGTTAAGAATTTACCCTGACCTGTACAAAAATTACCAAAGTTGGTAATGTTTTGAAAGTCCCACTGCAAAAATCTCCCATAAGAAATAACATGGGGACGATCTTTATTCCCCGTGACCTTGGAGGATCTTGGTACAAGAATTTACTGGTGAATGACATACAATGACTTACTTCGACTACCTTTTCTGTAAATTTTATACGATTTGATTTTGTAATTTGGGCAAGTGGTTCGCTCAAAATATTATGCCGATTACCAAGAAGGGGTGTAGTTTCGTTTTGTGTGTTTGCGTGCATACTTGTGCACAGTTTCAAGACACAATAATCTAGAGGGCCATTTTAGATGGGTAAGATCGGTACATCAAGGTATGATGCTCTAGTACAAACAAATTTCTAGTGAATCAAATAAAGCAGGTTGAAACCGATTTAAGAAATTCACCAAAATGCAAATTTTCGCAATTCTCATGACCAAAAAGTTTAAAAATTCACAGTGGCAACTTGTTAGACATAAGTTTTTAAATGGTCATTTTAGTGTTGCATTATGCTTCTAGGTCTAGATATTGTAGAAAATCATTTTTGGGGTAATAGCCTTTCTAAGGCGCCTACCTGGAATGTGGGAGACCTGAGTTCAAACCTCGGTCGTGATGGACTTATAAAAATTTTTGGACAGTGTTAAATATTTCAAGAAATTCAATATAAAATTTAATTACATTACATTACCGTACACGGTACGGGCTGACAAAAAAACTCGTTGCTACTACCCCTTGCAGAAAATCTCTTTAGATCTTGAAGAAATGGCTCATGTTTCAGCTGCACAAGAAGTATCCACTGTACTCGGACTCTGCCCTTTCTTTCTGGCAACATCACAAGGGCCACCACCCGGGGTCTACCAAGGTGGTCAACCCATCTCATCCGTTCAGGAAGAACGGCCAGTTCAGCAAACCACTTGCAGAGATTTTAGATGAGCCACCAACAGGGTTTCAGTAGTGGCTACCCATTCGAGTAGTGTGGAATGGTCTTTATTATTCAATATTTTAAAACAATAATTGTATTTATATCTTTAAAGGTGTGGGACGGAAGGGAATGTATTACCTACAGACTTTGGAAAGTAAAAGTTTGCTTATAGTAATTAAGAAAAAACAAACAAATTTTCTTAAATTCCAGTTTAATACCCATTATTTCATAAAATATTGATAAATATACAAGATCATTATTTTGTACCATGTTATAATAATATATCATATATGTACATCAATACTATCTGCTAAATTTATCTAATTTTGTTCATGTACATTAAATTATTGTTATGTATTAAGTACTTTCTTCACTATTGTACCACAGTGGGTTAATACAAGATGGTACATAGGTATTATTAAAGACCAAAGCTTTGGTTCTAAGATAATAATATGTACTTACATTACGGTACATAAACAATCAATATTTACTACTCGAGACTAAACAGAAAATATAATACAGTAGTGACTTATAATTATGTGCCAGTAGTGTATCACATAAAAACTAAAAATTATAACACACTATGTCACATCCGTGGTATAATGGTACTGTACATATTGTGTTAATTCACTAATGATTGTTTTCTTAGTTGAACAACTAAAAATATCAAATGTATATGCAGCCTCATTCCTTTTCTCATACTACAAAGCTATATACCTACATGATTTGGTATAGTATACTGATTATAAAATATGTTATGTTAACAGTAAGTGCTACTTTAAAAGAGATTCTCTCTACCCAGATGTCTATTTACCTTATTGCATGCCAACAAGTGTGAGATACTAGTCTGCAAGAAAAAATACAAGTAGAATTATAATGCAATAGCCAATAAGTCTTCTATTTTAACATGTGTGTTGCCATCTTTTCAACACATGACACAAGCGTAAAATGTTAAGTAATTATTCACAACCTTTCCATTCATTCTAACAGGGATGGCAAAGTTGTAACAAGTAAAGCATCATTCACAATAAATATATATCATAAGGTGAGAGGTGTAATGTTTCATATTTTTCAATTGGTAGGTTCTCAACAAGTCCCCAGCCATAAGGTCTAGCTGTAACAAATTACCAAAAACACAATTTTTAATCTTATGAGAGAGTAAGAAATACCGCCATGACCAATCAAACTTTTTTGAGTATGACGACGTAGGAAAAGTGGTCAAACATATGCATTACACCTTGCACTATATGACAACTGCTTCGAGAATGATGCCCGAGGAACTGACCAAAGAGCTTGTAACCCAAGTTTTGGCAAAAAAAGGTGTTGAATGCACTTGTTCACATATTTGTAACTTAAAGTAATGTAGTACTAAACATTATTAAAAAAAAAAAACTATAATATATGGTAGGCAACACAAAAGAGGCAAGAAAGACATTAAAATGATGTGCTACAAGCTAGTTCATAACTTTTGAGCATACACTGATGGTGCAATAGTGACAATTATTTGATAAAACTACTCTGGAAGATTTGGTTGGATCTATACGTACTATGAATATAGGCTTATGTAGCATTTTTTGTTAGCTATTTATTTCCCTATCTGGTATCATTGATTGTAATGGATTGTTCTTGTGCTGGGAATAAGTCCCTTAAAACCAAAAAGTTTAAAGTTAAAAACAACAGCCCTACAATGTTTACTATTTGAAAATAAAATAGCATAACATACTCTTTCTGTCAAATATACACAAAAGTAAAAACTAGGGTTACCGATGCAATCGTAGGAACTGTAACATTTGGAACTATAATCGAGGATAGGAGCTTTAACTCAGTATTTTTAGTATCTTCATCAATTGAACAAAAGAGTGAATATTGAATATGCAATATGCAACAGAAAATTGCAGTTTGAGTTCCCATTTGGAGACACTATTACCATTGAATTTATACCACAAGAGAGATAGAGAGCTTATAAGCCTGTAAGGTGATGAATATAGGTGGTCTCAGATAAGGTGGCACTCGCCGAGGGATCGCAGCACGTCACCCACGCATGATATGCCACCGTTACCCCCTTCTAACATGACGCACCTCAATTATACCTACATATTACAATCATATTTTGAAAAGCACTCTCACGGGGGGAGAGATTTGATCAAGAAAAAATACCGACATGAAGTACATCAAAATACGTTATTCAGTCGCCAACATTACAAATTAGTATTTAAGCCCTATCTGTAAACGAATGTTTGAAAAATAATTTAAAAAATTTGCATTTAACATCTAAATGCACAGTAAATGGAACAAGGACAGGACAATATTTTCCTCAAGCAAACCTGATTGATTAATCTTGCGTTGTCTCACTATTTAACAATTAAGGTTAAAAATATTCCTTTTTTCTCACAACTTATTGTTTGTACTACATGAATTTCCAGATAGGCTTGTTTTAATTTCTAAGTAAATTTCACATCGGGGCTTTCACTAATATAAATTAAAATTGGCATTGCATCTACAATGTTTACAACTTTTGATTCCATAGAGATATATCAGCTGATAAGTAAGATCAGCATGTACTGTTGCATTCTGGGGGTGAGACCATATCATCACAGCAACAACACTGATGTACCGGTATACTAGTAGTTGGATCTTATTATTTTACTCATCTTCACTGTTGATACTCGAGTAGTTTGATTAGCATGGCAACCCTAGTTAAACAAAAAAATAATTAGAAACGTATGTAGGGCCTAATGTTGTTTTTCATTTACAAAGTATGCAGAATATGTCAAACTGAAACAATATCAAAAGTCCTACTTCATTGAACATAAAATCCTATGAAAGTATAGAAGTTATAAATGCACCCAAGTTGTGCACACAATATGGCTTCATCTATCACCATCATCGAGTGGGCGCATGGTCATATAAAACCTAACTATCTTGTGAACTTCTCTTAAGTTCAACTTTTTCAACTCTTACATTGATTGACAGCACCAAAGAATTTGTTTTCCTGTTAAATTATAACACAATTTTCGGCATTTTGCTCACTTAACTGTCTTGAGCTATACCCTGAGATATCCGAATATTCGTTAACTACAGTATTATTGTTGTTTACTTCTTTGTTATCATAATTTATTATAAAATAAAGTTGACACGGTCACAAGTGGGGAAAACCAAAAAACCATACCAATACACACACAAATATGACATGTAGTGGAATCTTGTTTATTTCCTAGACCTGAGACCACGTACCAAACTGAACTACACATGGTAACTGAATGAGTAGATACGTACTGAAATTATTGTAGACAAATGCTTTTGTTTACACTTCAAGTTCTTTGTATGCACGTGACAATCATAAACATTGTTCGCAGACATATTGCCATATGTCAGGGATCATCTTCCCAATACGTAACGGCCATATTCCGGGAGGCATTGTTGAAGACAAACAAATGACGTTAATGAATATAAATAAAGAATACCACTCACTAGGGCTGGTCATCTACTATTATTCACTATTCAGGTAGGTTGCAAGAATCAATTATAGACTAAATAATATATATTATTATCAAGTTACAATGAACATTTTCAAGGACAGGCAAATAAATGTACTGCAAATCCCAGAGACCAAAACAGTAATTTTGTATATGTAGGCCTAGATACATTCATGTTTTTTTTACTTTTTATATTTATTTATTTTTTACCCTTGGAAGTCAGTTATGTAGTGTACCCTATTATAACATTTCAAATGTTATTCTGCAGAGGCTGTAATTCTGGCAGATGTGCTCCTAGTAATCGTAACTAATTTAGCTATTTTGTTTTTGACATATTCAGTTTTGCTTTATTATGTTTTTAAATATGGGATAAAAATATAACTTATAAGAGATGCACAGAATAATCAATATTTAATAACATTTTGATCAATTTGTTAAAAATATAAATATTCTCAAATTAAATGTTTAAAAAAATGTTCAAAATGAGTCATATGATTTGATACCATATTTGTGCACTTATGCGGACCGCTAATTCGTGTCTTGTATCAAACAATTAATATCAATGTTTTGTTTTCACAGTGGCACAAAGATTTCACACTATTTCTGAAAAGAAAAATTTAGTGTCGTCTTTTTGAGACATAGAATCTTGATCACGCCCGTCTGTTGGTGAAAGTAGCACTGTTTTACGAAAATCTTTGATTGATAATACAGTCATCTTTTTGATGGTTGATAATTTTTATTTTATGGCTGTGCATCCTTTATATTATACTGTACATTAGCCTCTCTTGAGTTAAAAAAACATAAACAGAATGAATAAAATAAATTTAACGTTAAGTTTAACGAGAGATTGCGGTATAAATATGTTTTTACCAAACATTACTCTAAGGTAGAAAAAAATATCAAAAATGAAGAAAACATAGATAATTAGGGATGCACACGATAATCAATATGGGATAAAATCTCGATAATCGATAATCAAAACATTCATTACCGATAATCAAAATATCAATAATTGGTTGAAAATGGCCCGAAACACGTAGGCCTAATTCATATTTTCCGCTTGGGCAGACAGATATGTCACAAGGTGTCTTACTCGAGATTTTATGTTTGGGAGCGAACTTAGCCGATAGCGGGAGGCAAATACAAAGACAACACAGACAGGACGAGGCAGTGAGTGGCATGAGATTGTATTGTTTTGAATTCTATTTAGTATTTAATATTTATCATATTTGAGATTCCATTTGTGTTGGAATTCGCTTGATTTTTTATTGGCAATATCGATATTATCGATTCGATAATGACATTACCATTTTGATAATCGATAATGAAAAAAGTATTGATGTGCATCCCTACCTTTAAACCATATGGATATGAGGAATATAAAAACCCTAACTCCTCCTGCATTAAGTCCAGCGTGACGTTATTAGTTTGTAGTTTTAGAAAGTGGCCAGGGACGGGACCAGTGGCTCAAACAGTTACTAATGGGTAACTGCCTCAGAAGGTACAGTATCCCAACTAGGTAAAACATTTCTCTAAGGTTGCCCATCACAAAGAGTTCATTTAGGTACAAATGAACAGACCTTGCAAGTACAAGTTTTACTTAATATTTTTAATTTTTATATTCCCATGCTTTAAGGAACCATGGAATTAACAAGAGATTTCTGTTCCTTCCCCTACCTATTATTATCATCTAGGCGCCTATGGTCTATGCAATACCGTATTAACCTACAAGTACACTAACTAACAGCCAGGACATCTCAGATCATATGGTTACCTATTCCCCTTAGTTTTTAGTTCATAAACAAATATTTAACAAGAATCTTGCCATCTAATGACTGGTTGATAAAACCTAATGCAAAATACAAACAGGCTACCTATTTCTATGTATTTCTAATCAATTACAGTAGGCCTACTTTTGAAAATGTGATGCAATGAGTACTTGTACATGGACCTGGTTTGACTCATTGCTTTTTAGTCGGATGTTAAGAGACTTGACCTTGCATTTTTTGATACAAGCAAGGCACTTGGCAAAACGTGTTCTAGGGACCATACCCTACTAATTTTGAGGTGGAGCCATCGTGATATCCCGTGCAGGGACCCGTTATCGCATGTTGCCTACCCCTGCTGGTTTGAAGGGTTGATTAGCAAAACAATTCGGTGTTTGGTGATAGAAACTTGAAATTTTTACCAAATAGGGGTAACATTAGGCTTAACATACTGGCAACGGGGAACTTCGGATTTCTTCATAGTTAAGGGATGATAGGGGTTTTAATTTTTTGGGGGTTGAACATTTCGATTTTTATTTTTATTGATGACACTCTTGGTGTAATGTTGGACTTCTGCGTTAAAGTACTTCCCAAAATCTTCAAACAAAATGATAATGTTTAAAATATGATTTGCGCCCCCCTAATTGGTCATAATGACCTGTTGACATAATGACCTGAGTTATGTTCTATTTAAAAAATTGTTAAACATAGTCGTGTGACCACTCCATTCAAAGCTGAGATGAAGTAGAATAATATGAAATAAATTTCAAAAATGCCATGTTGACCTGTGACCTTTTTCGTCCTTTATTTGACCTTGGATAACTGTTTCAGCATGAGCTGCATGACTGCATAATGTTTTACTTATAGAACATCCAAATGCATGTGATGTATTAACAAGTTTATTTAATAAATAAACTCAACATGTAATGTTATAAGGCTGCATTGCGAACGCTTTTTACTGTCGCGTGATGGATGAGCAGTTTTGTACCATTGAACCCTCTTTTACTTCACTTTTTCTTCGTCGTTTTTCAACGTATTTACATGGAATATACCCTTTTAAAAGGAGGACTAAGTTCCTGATAGATCGTTATGGTAATAAACCATAAAAAATTAATTATTGTGGTATGCGTTGTTGATGTTATCCTAATCCAAGGGTGAATCGTGGCCAAATTTTAGTGGTCCGTTTTTCAAGTAACTGATCGCTAGTTGCTCATCAATGGAGTCAAATTAACAAGGAATTGGTTCAGGTCCGCTTTCATTGGGGTGAAATGAACAGTTTTTCTTATAAATGTACCAAAATATGACTAGCTAGAAGTGTACGTGTAGTATAACGTTAATAAAAAACAATAACCTTATTAATACAAAACCAACAAACAAAACAGCTGTTTGAGTCGCGCACCTTTTGGGACCTTTTTTCCGAGAGCGCGCACTCTCTCGCTCTCTGGTGGCGCGGCAGTGAGTACATTTGCTAAATATTCCTGGACCCCATCAAATTAAACAAATTTCACTCTTTTAGAACACCACTCGACCTCTTGTTCACAAATCTATTGCCAAAATGACAAGTCATCAACCAGGCTCATCGTCCTGTCTGTATTGGGGGCGTTGAGATCTTGTACCAAATTTGGGATCTAGTAGCCCCTCCCCCCCCCCCCGGACCACTCAATTGCATTCCAAGATTATGTAGACAAGTTTTTTTCCCTCCCTTCCTAAAGAAAGAACTAGCGTCTGTGCTACGCTTAGATATCATCTGGGATAAGTACGACCCAATTAGTCTTTAAATATGACACTGGACAAATATTTTAGGACACTCGTAACTCCAAACTACAAAAAATTCCCAAAGGATGGTCAAATTTTCTACGTGATTCGGGAAAATAACGAAGTTCTTTAGGATGTTAGCCACCAGCATATCAATGACAAATGAGGAAGGCAAAGAAGTCTTTAAAACACACTTATACCCTCTTAGTTCTACCCCCATACTAAAAGCTACCACTTAATACAGGATATCACAGGCGGGTTGGCCCCAATGAAATCACAAGCAGGAGACACGCTCTAATGCTACTGATGTGCTAGTCTTTGCAATCAGCTGTGTTCTGGAAATGATTTGGCATTGAAGCGCTATAGGAGCATCTGGGGACTGGAAGGAACCTTTTCAGTATTCGAAGCACACCATGTTGCCAGTTATCTAGGTAAAGGTTTTCTAAAAAAGGATCCCGGGAAACCGATTTGAATTATTTACTGGTTTTTCTATAGCACTTCCTATGTTCCCGCATTTTCGGGAGGGGAAACTTTTTCCCTCCTTTCGTGAGGGTTTTATGGGTAAAAAGTCTGCATTCGATGCTTGGGAGTTTTTCCCTGATGTTACAAATGGTTTCATTGCCGCTATTGTTGGAAAAGTGGAGGCTTGCCCATTGAGACTTTGGAGAAGTTGCAGTAGTTTTGAATGCCCTTGGAGATCAATTTACATTCACGTATCAAGAGCTACAATAACTACGCTTGAGATACCCTAAAAAAGTGTTTATTTTAAATTTTTAATTTTTGATGAAAAACCCCGTACTTTATCGTGAAGAATGTCGAAAAATACTATTCACCAAGAAAAACAGACTTCTAGAAAGTTTCCTCCGACAAAAGACGCCTTAGTACAGCACATTCGACGCTCAAACTATCAAGGAGTACACGTCTGGGATCAAACTCTCCCCCTACAACAACAGCTGCCTTGGCCTTCTGAGGGGGGATGGAATATGACGGTAGATGGATGGGTGCCAGTGTGGACCATTCTTCCAATCGCTTCTGAAGCATGAATAGAGTTTGTACGATGCAGGGTACGGGTGCAAGAAGGATGTGGAGGATGAGGCAAGTGTCTCAAACGTTAATGAAATACACGGGCTCTGCCAGTGCGTCGCACTTTGTGAGCTTAAGTGAAAAAAATCCAAAACTTAACAAATTTGGTTAACGCATAAGTAATTATAAAGTACTATAATCAACAACAATGGGTGTATTGTAACTTTCCTCTTAATAAATGTTAATCTAAAAAATTTTACCATAAGGATCTACTAGGGAACTTGCTACTCCTTTTAAAATGGTATATTCTATGTAAATACGTTGAAAACGACGAAGTAAAAGTATAGTAAAATAGGGTTCAATGGTACAAAACTGCTCATCCATCACGCAACAGTAAAAAGCGTTCGCAATCAGCCTATAACATACATGGAGTTATTATTAAAAAACTTTTAATTTCACAGCATTTGATGTCTTAAGTATACATTATGCCCGTCATGCAGCTCATGCTGAAACAGTTATCAATGTCCAAAAAAGGACGAAAAAGGTAAAAAAAAAAGCCCCCCCATGTTTTGAATTTATTTCATATTATTCTAACTTCATCTCAGCTTTGAATGGAGTGTCCACCAAAGACTATGTTTTAACAATTTTTAAATAGAACATAACTCAGGTCATTATGTCAACAGGTCATTATGACCAAATTAGGGGTCGCTAGTCATATTTTAAACATTATCATTTTGTTTGAAGATTTTGGGAAGTACTTTAACGCAGAAGTCCAACATTACACCAAAAAGTGTCATCAATTAAAAAAAAAAATCGAAATGTTCAACCCCCAAAATTAAAACCCCTATCATCCCTTAACTATGAAAAAATCCGAAGGTCCCCGTTTGCCAGTATGTTAAGCCTATGTTACCCCTATTTGGTAAAAATTTCAAGTTTCTATCACCAAACACCGAATTGTTTTGCTAATCAACCCTTTTAAACCAGCAGGGGTAGGCAACATGCGATAACGAGTCCCAGCACGTGGATATCACGATGGCTCCACCTCAAAATTAGTAGGGTTTTGGTCCCTAGAACACGTGTACCAAGTGCCTTGCTTGTATCAAAAAATGCAAGGATGCCCCCTATATATCCTTTAACATCCGGACTATTGTGTAAGAGATTTTAGTAAATTCACTAAGAATAATTTTTACTACTTTATCCAATAAGAGTGAAAATTTAACTCTATGATAGAAAATAGTGTTTTTCTGTGCCTACATGTATTTAAAAAAATTAAGCACCTACAATACTCTTTTGTTTTGTTTAAGTTTAATCAGCACATTTTTATGGTACATCTTCAAATATAATTTCAGAGGGTGTTTCAGACCTACTATTGTCCTAAGAGGCCCTATCCCGGAATTCTCCAATACCAGATTTGTTTAGAAATTTCATATTTGTTAACATATTTTGCATTACCAATTTGTTTTACTTCCAGCACAAATAAAATACCGTAACAGAACAGTATAATGTGAACAGTACTTTTTGATTTGTACAGTATTTAGGTAAGTAATATAAGTACTACTGTCCTATAAACTGTAGCCTAAAAATATAATCTTGACTTAGCATTTACCTAGTCATATCAAAACAAAGTACAGTTTACCATGATTTGTGTTACATATAAATTACTTTTGCCTTCTTAAAAAAGATTCATTATTGGATGGACAGGCACTGGGATATAATTAGAAATAGAACACCAACCAGATATGATGTACAGATATGTCAATAGTGTGGTAGGTTAAGCAGCTCTGTCATGGGTTATTATGTAGAGAGCGTTTACCATCAGAAGACCCTGGTATTACAGTAATCATTTTGGAGCTACCTACTATATTCAGGGCATCATTGAAGCCTTAGGAACAATTGAGCAA
Source organism: Sweltsa coloradensis (assembly GCA_024449915.1). NCBI lineage: Eukaryota > Metazoa > Arthropoda > Insecta > Plecoptera > Chloroperlidae > Sweltsa > Sweltsa coloradensis. Next base: position 92,596 of record JAMZAV010001841.1, read on the forward strand.
TAAAGATCAAAGTTCTCACTAATATCAGTCAGAAACTTTCATTCTTTACAACAACCATATTATAATATATACAACACATATGTTAAAACTGTACACATGAATACGTACATAAATGTAAAAATACCATATTATTTTCAATTAATTATTATATTCTTCTGCAGATTTTATTTTTCAGATAATCATCCTGAATTTATGAGCAAATGACACCAACAATGGGGTTCAAAGTTTTGTATCATGAGATCTGTGGAATATTACTGATATTAAATAGAAAATTTACAAAATTACCAGCTATTACACACACAAATCATTATGGGAGAAAGGGAATTTACATGCTAAATGCGATATGTTATGTTCGGGTGTGCGACAAACTGTGTCTCTCACATAGTTATTGCAGTGTGTTACACACCCAAGCACATAGCACATACATAGCATCTAGCATGAAAATTGGAAATAAAATACCCTTTCCCATAATGCTTTACAATGGGGCACGCATGTATAATTAGATTTTGTAATTCTGCAAATGGTCTATTACCAGTAACTAGGTGACATATTAGAAAAATATGATTGACTATAGCATGTGATTAAGAAGGCTTTGCTGTTTGACAAAAGGAAATTACATTTGGCTGGCACCATGATTCAGATAATAAGTATTTACAATAAAATTGTTTCCAGCTAATCAATGCTGAATAAAGAATACAGACAGATAAATAAAAAACAAGCTGCCATACAAACAAAGGTATATCTTAGCAACATCTTGGGTCTTATTTTATCATTCGTACCCTAAAACGACAATGAAATTAGATTGTAGTATGTCTGTACTTTCAATAACAGTTACAAATAAACGAAGAAGTGAAAAAAAGAATAATTATACAGCATAAAAATTAAAGTATAGCCTACCTACTGGGTGATTAGGCCACCATTGTTTCGTATAACAATGCAAGCAATGGAGTTTTATGGTTAAAATTAAAGGACAAGGCAATAAGTACATATCTCGTAACTCTTAGTAAACCATTATTTTACTTGCGTAGGCTTAAAATTGTTTTCTAGACTAATATATGTATGAAATTTGGTGAATTAACGATGAAAGAACATTTTGTGTGGCTAGATGGTTTAGTGGAAGAGTCCTGGCTTCCAACATAGAAGATCCCAGATTTGAATCACACTTCAGGTTGAAGATTTTAAACTTCTGATATGGACCTAAATCCATCAAAACTTGGGCTAGAAATGTGTCAACCGTGACTTTGGAGTCATCCTAGCAATATGACACATAATACAGTCAAAAGTTGTTCCAAATTAGAGTTGTGATTCTCTCTGGTGTCGCCTACGGGGAGTCAGTATTTCCAATTGAAAATACCAGTCTCTGGTTGGCCATTGCTTGTTTTTTTATTATTAATTATTATTAAGCCTTTATTTGCAACAGAATATACATTCCACTAGCGCAAATTTAATAAATATATATATATATATATGTCGACAGTTTCAGCGCTAACATGGTTGGCTTGGTCTGCTTTAAATTGAAGTCTCCCACTGAAAATCAGTTAGCCTATAGGACTGCGTAGGAATGACTTCGGGTTCAAGATCATGATTTTTATTGCGTAACGTCTCATATAAATGCACTATTCGAGATGACGGTAGTGATGATGAAGGACGATTACAAAGAACCCATGCCTTATGCGGGATTCAAACCCACGTCCTTGAAGAGCCATACGCTCCGGACCAGCGCCCTAAACCTATGTGCCACCACGGACGGCACTTCGGGTTTGGTAATTAAGTATGCCTAATTAAGTGGGATTTCAACTGAGCTGTTCCAGCATTGGGTATTGAGAAGACATCATGTGACTGAAATCAAAGTTTTTACATTGGATTTGCTACATAATTAAACTTGATGCCTAAGTGGTTGGGACAATTTTTGCCTTTGTGTAAATCTTAATGACACCGTATGTATATGCAGCCTGTTGATGTAGGTATGTATTTGACTGAGTACTATTTAAAACAATTAATTTTCTGCTAAAAGAGGAATAACAAATTTCTCCTTGATATATCTACTACATAACATGTTTGCTTATTACTAAATTTGTAGTAACTGGTAATTTTTAGCTACTCAATTAACGTAATGAGTGCAATGCTTAAACAAATGTGGTAACTCTTCTATTGGCAAATGTCGACAACAACTATAAAAGAAAACTGTAAAATTGATCTAGATAATGTCTACAGTGGCATAACCTATAGGTCTATGTATATTAAAAAGAGACTACAGATAACCTTATTTTGTGTCAGTCAGTGACGGCTCAGTGACAAAGGCTCAACAAGATTGATGAGGCTGGATGCTTAAATTTAAAAAAATCATAGAATATAATTAGTCCCTTTTGTATTAAAAAAAAATGGTATTATGCATTTGGAACTGATACGACGATGCTCCGGCTCGTGACTAATAAGCAGCAATAATAACACACCCTTACATTAATTAGAGCCTGTTAATGTTATATATAAAAATATACATATGTATATGCATACGGTCTACCCTTCCATATTTATTCTGACAACATGATTGCCGATGATATTAAAATCAAACAATTTAAAGTTCTACTCACTAGCTTGCCGGTTGCGAGTGACTTTTGATAGGTTGCGAATAAACTTTTCTTACTTCAGAAAGTACTTTTTCACTCATCACTTGTAAAAATGATGGGATTCTTGTAGGGTTGTTAGCATGCAAGAAAAAAACTTGCTTCTGCAAACAGTATAATATCCTTAAATCTGCACAATTCGAGGCATCAAAAAGATAGTTAGGGACATGTGTTAGAAAAACATTTGCTTGTGTAACAAACGGAAGTTCAACGGATTTTTCCAAATGAAGCTAATAACAATACTCCTATTAAAACTTGAATTATGATGAGGAACAACTTCGTTTTTCTCAACTGATAAGCCGCCACTGGAGTCATGCCAAAATGTTTTGGCATAAGTAAAACCGTACACACTTAATTAAACAAAGTGAAGTAAAAAACTAAGTATTACTGGTATCTAAAAGACTTAAAAGACAACAAGAAACTGCCATCATCTGCGACACTATCAACTGTCAATAGATAAGCAGACGATCAAATAGTTCCATATTAAAAAGTTGACTTCACTTAACCACAATTCTTATGAAAAGTGTAGTAGTAGATAATTACTGCAGTGCTCAAGTTGTAACTCTTAGTAAAGCTATGTGAAATACAAACTCCTCAAGACGAAAGCGAGTTGTGACGAGGTGTGTTGTACTTGTAGTTGCTGTTGTTAAGGAGATGGCATCGAGTCAGAGAGGACTTCGGATGGCGTTCCTTCACTCGAATTAATAGAGAAGGCTTTGTTTGGAGCTCGGCGTTGGCGCAAAACTGAGGCATCAAAGTTGGGGTGACGGCGTGCATGCTTGCTGTAACACAAAAAGTTTGAATACTGAATTAGTACACGTTATCAGTTCTACATGCTTGGAACAGCTTGTTCAGAAGTTGTTATTATTGTTTTAATGGATGTATTTAATATGCACCTGCATTAACAATTAATATTCATTGGTCAAGTGTTATTGCAAGCTAATTATTAATATACTGACAGGGAATGAAAATAATATAATAATTAGGTATACATATTTGGATAATATAAGATTATTCAACCGTGTTTTTCTATTTTCTCAAATATGCCACCAAGTTGGTATTAGAAAATCAAAACTATTGTTTTCTAAATTTTCTGATCGGGCACACGGCAAATATCACCTTTTCAAAATAATTTCCAACTTCAATTCGCCCAAGCACAATATTCAACGTAGGTACCGGTACCTGTGATTTTGTGACATTAATTTTCAACTGGTTTTCTAGAGGCTGACTGAAAGAAAAAAGTTTCTTTTACAATTGTCTTTCCTGCAATTTTTTTGTTTGGCGGTATTTTGTACCGATTTGTTGTGTTGTGTGATGTGCATTTTTCACTGTATATCAAATTTATGTGCCTATAACTAAACCTCTGCATTCTGCAGCGAAGCCTGGTTTGCTTGAACTCAATCCAAAATGCACATCAATACATTTTTCATTATTAGTTATCGAAATGGTAATGTCATTATCGAATCAATATTATCGATGTTACCATTAAAAAATTCAAGCCTGTTCTGACATAGATGGAATTTCAAATGTGGTAAATGAAATTCAAAACAATATAATCTCATGCCACTCGCTGCCTCGTCCTGTCTGTGTTTTTGCCTTCCGCTATCGGCCAAGTTGAATAAATCTTGAGTAAGACACCTTGTGACCTATCTCTGTCTGTCCAAACGGGAAATACGAATTACGTGTTTCGGGTCATTTTAACTAGTAATTATTTATATTTTGATTATTGATAATGACTTTTGATTACCGACTATCAAGATTTTATCCAATATTAATTATTGTGTGCATGCATCCCTAGCCTACATGGAGTCTTTCACCAAGTACAAAATAAACATGATAGGATTTTAATTTCAAAGTAATCAATGAAACAATGATACGAATGCATTAAAAACAGTTAATGGTTGGTAATTTGAGATATTATTGAATGGTAGGCTATGTTCATAAATATTAAGAAAAAAAGCAGTCCAATAGGTAAAATAATACTATAATGTTGAGTTGAGACACAGTTGTAACAAAAAATATTTTGTTTTGCTATATTCTACTTTAAAAGAAACAACACTAGCTAACTAAAAGAAGCTAAAGGGGCAAAGCAAAATATGAATATGGACAGGCTAATTTTTAATATTCTACTGGTTCTTATTCTAGGAAGTTCACTTCTGTGATGACAGATACTTATACTACACACACACATACAAAAACTTGTAAAAAAAAAACAAAACAGTCAAGCCTTACACACTCGCTTACACACTCACAAGCATTTAGACCTAAAAGAAGAGTCAAGCTCATGTAGGCCAACCTTTCTACATTTGCACAATCTTAATACATTCATTCACTTTGCATTGTAAATTGTGACTGCATCCTTGCAAAGCTTGGCAATATTTTATTTGCAACTACTAGTATTGCTTTTAAATATGATAAGAGTTTGTTCAAAATTATTCTGCCAAACTTTAAAAGGATGTAGTCAAGGGGAAAGTGAATGAATGTATTAAAAGTGCACAAATGTAGAAGGGAACATGAGCTTGGCCTTTCTGTTTACCAATTTTTGAATGTGTATGATCTCATTAATTTTTTAAGTTCCAATGTAAAATTTATGATTGCATTGCCATGGTATTACCAACTAACAATATAATAATGTAGAATAATGCAACACCCTCCCCAACACTTGTTTTTTCATACATTGTAGAAGATTGTATTGTCTAAAGTTACATTATCTAGGTGCCCGTTAGGGCGCCACAGCCAAGCCACGGCCACGGTGTGCTAACACACTCGAGCTCCTTATACAGCAAGCCAAGGTGGGGTGTTTTCGAGGTGTCACCCAGTCAACATGAAAAGTGTTATGAACTTAAAAACTGTCATAATCGGGGGGATTTAGGTTTCTGGTGAAAAAATGGGTAGATGTAAAGCTACTACTTGATACTATCACTACTAAGTACTAGGCTACAACTGACTAATTCGTCAATTTCAATTGATTCTGACCAAACAGGCGAGGCTAAAACGTTCATATTTTACAAGGATATTAAGGTAATAGTGATAAAGTGCCTTTTGAAACAAAAAGTTAAAAAAAGTTAGCTGGCATGCATCGAAATAAAGGTCTAAATTTTTTAATAAAGCCTTTTAAAGGTATAATAAGTTAAGTAACTAGACAATAATCACCTACAATGCGTACAAAAAGCAAGTCTTTGGGCCACGCAATTACAACTTTATTAAAATTATTCGATTTTTGCAAAAATAATTTTACAATGGAAGTTGAAAAAGTAATGAGATTCCATGTAAACAAAAAAAACTTTAACATACTCAATAAAGTAATGACATTTTCGATTCTTGGCTTGGCCCTACTTTTAGATCTCATTCTTTGGTGCGTGTAAGATTTGGTTGTATTTTTACAAGTTTTTGTAACATGGTAATAATAAGTAAATATTTAAATGCATAATTATTAATCAGAGAAGACTGAGACTCCCCTCACTTCTTGTCTTCTGTGTTCCCAATGACTTTTTGGATGAATGTACAACGTTTAAGACCGAGGTGCTGGAGGAGCTCAAGCTAAGAAGTAAAAGATCGTACCTGAGGTGGTCGCTGCGCATGAACTTCTTATTGCAGACCGGACAGGAGAAGTTCTTTTCCCCGGTATGTGTGCGAGTGTGTCGAGCCAGCTCGTCCGACCGAGCGAACCTCTTCCCACATCCTTGCCAGGAGCACGGGAACGGTCGTTCACCTGCAAGCAACGCAAAACACAGTGTTACTTAAAACCCAGATCTGCATTAGATTTTGTGTTCATCAAAATATTTCTATTGGATTAAAAAAAAAATTGCAAATTCAAACATTTGGCCTTCCCCTGGCTTTTTTCCAGAAAGTCGAAAATATATAGTTTGGCCTGGGCAAGAGAACATCAAATTACAACCTGGTATACTATGCCTTATGATATTGATTTGTTGTATGTTTTGCTTGGTCAATTAAAAGCAATGATAAGGAGTTTTAAGGAGCTGCTGTAAAATTTGGCCGTTTTTCTATTCATTGACTAGTAATTTAATTAGCTATTCCAAAATGCATCATTGCCCATAATGGACAATAAATATATGAGCATAATAAATTGTTTTAAAAATAAATCCACATTTATAATTATTATGTCACACAATTGGGTGATTAATCAGAGCAAATGATTATTGCTTAATACACTACTAACTATTAATATTCTCAGCCAACCCGGGTCACATTTTGTATAGTTACATCAAGAAAATGTAAGACTGAAATACATATTGTATTTCTATCATAACAAATAAGTATAATTAAAAAAAAAGTATTTAGATTCTGTCAAAACGGTCCAAAATACAAAAATAAGTCTGCATTAATTTTTCTGTCTCATAGTGATTTATATTAAAATGCAAAAAAACATGCTATGATAGGGCAGCCACTCCGGCTCGTCACGGATGTTACATTTCACTCTTTATATAGCTAAAAATCTTAAATTAACTAATTAATTGTAATGTTTTATACTGAGACAATTGTGTTTACACACTACCTACCATAAGGTGAAAAAGATTTTTAAATGAATTGTAATTTTTCGATATATTGAGTGAAATGTGGTGTCACGGATGTTACATTGTTTGGGAAGTGGATCCCGGATCATCATCGAAAGATAGAAAATTCAGGTCCCTGGCCCAGACAGCTACATTTCCATATACATAGAGCTTATCCATGAAAGATGAACCCTTATAATCACCCATTCATTGTTTTAAAAATAAATTATATTAATTGTTATGATTTTTTGTGTGCGTCACGGATGTTACAATGATTTTTGTCACGGATGTTACACACACTTTGCCTTGCCAGTTTCTAGCCATTTTCAATTTATATTACTATGTTATTCTTAGTTACAAATTCAAGCATTCCTTATCTATACTATCTAAATTTTTTGGGTTCAAAATAAAATTGTAAAATAAAATAAATGCGATGTTAAGGAGTTGCTGAGGCTGGCGGGGAGACAAGTTTAGACGCTAGCATTCTGTTTTTTTTTCGGGTAAACGGTTTATAACACTGTTATCAAATTTCACGCTATTGGTAATAAAGAATAAATCTATGCTATCCAGTAGGCCTACGTGTATTTCTAAATTACCTAATTCATTGATTTTGAATTAAAATTTAGTGAAATCACCGAAATTTTCTCCATTTTGGTCAACTTTGAGAATTTATTCCAAGTAAACAGATTTTTTTAACTCAAATTTGCAAACTGGATATCAACGTTTAAATCAATGTGAATGCGTAGATTAATTTGTTTTTATCCTAAGATATACGGTTTGGTGGGAATTTCCAGAATTGGAGTCCTTGTTTTGGATTTCTTTTTTTCACGTTTTGGACTTAGGCCTATGCCTCGCAATGGATCTTTAAGGCTTAATTATTGCAACCAATTGCGGATATAAATATAAATGTACTTAAATAACATCCATGCAAAATTTGGTAATGATATTACCAACCGTTCAGCAGAAATCATCAACACCTGAGTGCGCGCATTTGAGTTGGGCAAAGCTTGGCTCTTAACTCTTTTAACGTATTTCCTTTACATAATATAATTACAGTTTTCCAATATGTTATGTTTTATAAATGTTTACATAAACTTACAAATAGGTAGGGTAGTGCTGTTTTTATAATAATACAAACTTTTACAAACATGTAATAGGCTACAAATACTATCGAAGTTTGAAATAACAGTGACAAGGACCAACATTTCCCGTATTAAAAATCTAGACAAGAAAAAGATTAGGCTACACATCAGCAATTTTATTTTTAAATAAACCCCTTCAATACAATTGATTGATCATATTTCAAGTGAGTAATCACATCGCAATCTTTCAACAACATCCGCGACATGTAACATCCGTGACACGTAACATCCGTGACAATGTAACATCCGTGACACTATTTCTCAGAAATGTTTAAAGTTATGAACACTTAAAAAATGTTAAAGGTTAGCCTACAAGTACATTGTCAACATCACCAACTTGTAGCAAAATATAAGAACTATTATATACCAAAAAACAACTTATTTGCCTTTATTGTCACGGATGTTACATCACAAACATGATTACATTATTCATTAATAAATGGTGTGATATAATTACTTAAAGACTTGAAATTCACAGTTTAGATTCTTCACACATGACCTTAACTTATGAACTGCTTAAAATGGAGGTACCAGCTGATTCTTTAGAACACCAGGCTGCCAACTTTTTGTAAAAAATCATCTTCCACTTACACCAACAAAAGCTATAATTTCAATGGCAAATACAGATTATAGTTATTTAACAAAAAAAAACTATTTTTGGTTTCATAAAATTACATGCATTATCTTTCAAATAGTAAAAACATTTTTTTTAAATTTAATTTTTTTAATTTTTTGTACTTTTCCCCTTTTGAGCCGGAGTGGCTGAGGGGTAAACGGACAATTAAACATTCATATAGAATTTTGTCTTATTGCGTGCTAAACTGAAAACATTAATATCAATCCCTCTTCTTCAAAGTATAAACTACAAAACCCGAAAAACAATTTAATATTTATTTAATTTGATATCACTTATCAGGTACGACTTTGCTTGCTTATTACATTACATTTACATGAGCGTGCGTCGCAGGTAGGCGTAGGACTAGAACTTTTGAGATTTCAAACAATCCTTGAACTTGCATCAAAATCGGAGTAGCGTTTGTCCAGTAGAGTGAAAAATTAACAAAACAAGCGAGCTTTTTCTAGAGATAGTAGCAATTATATTGTGTTTGCTGAGTCCAATCAATAACAGACAGTATTATTAACAACGGTATTATACACCAGTCAGATCGAATATTACGTGCCGGTATACGGGTACACAAATCAAGTATACAAGGCACTAGCCGCCATGCAGAAGCATCATTGATGAGTGTGCGCGATGCTGCTAGGGGTAATCGCGAGGGTGACGGTCCAACCCCCTTGCGTCGCTGGTCACGTGGGCTGGGGTGTTGGCCAAGGCTGGTGCAACACTAGTGCAACGCATCGATCGCCCCCCCGTGACAGGCAACCCAACTAACTCGGATGCTGCGCGGGCTGCCTACCAGACCCCTACCTACCGTGGGCCGACCACGGTTGATGCAGTGACGGTCGGACGAACGTGAATACGATCCGTTTGGCCACAAGCAGTGCCATGAGAAATTATTAAATTCGCACCTTCACTTTGCACTTCGCACCTATCTCAATGACCGGGAAGAAGAAACTCAGCATACCATAATTGGATGAGCGAAGCGAAGACTTCAATTTCACTGACCCTCCAAAAAATTTAGCTCGTTTTTTTTTCTGTTCGCACGATTCCGGGCAAACGGCATAAGCGATCTTGATGAAAATTTAAGGGGACCTTCGAAATCTCTGAACTTAGACGTGCCACGTTTTTGGGTACAATCGAAGAAATATTTCTCATGAATATCGAACTTTTAACGATTTTTAGTGCGATATTTTCGTGACATTTGGGCGGATTGGGCCGATTCTGACCAAACGGGTGGGGCTACAAAGTTCATATTTTACATGTACATTAAGGTTATGGTGATGTAGTACCTTGTAAAAAAAAAGTTGAAAAAGGTAACCAGAATCCATGGAATAAACGTTCTTTTACGATTTTTTTCGATTTTTAGTGCGATATTTTCGTGACATTTGGGCCGATTCTGACCAAACGGGTGGGGCTACAACGTTCATATTTCACATGGACATTAAGGTTATGGTGATGTAGTACATTTTGAAAGAAAAAGTTGAAAAAAATTAGCCAGAATCCATAGAATAAAGGTTTTAATATGAGTTTTTTTGAGGTTTATAATTAAGCGAGCGAAGCGAGCGTTTACATTTTGACTCTGCCGGAAAAATTAGTCACTGGTTTTGTTTTTTGTTTTTTTGGTTGTTTTTTTGTTTTTTTTGGTTTTTTGTTTTTTTGTTTGTTTTTTTGTATGTCTCGCCATAACGTTCGAACGGAGGCTCGGATCGAGTTGAAATTTTGACCATCCACAAGCTTTATTCTCGATTGAATGCCATTAGTTTTGTGGCAAAATCGTTCAAAAAGTTTAAAAAGTTACATTAAAGTTAATCGAAAGTTTTTTTTCCAAACTAACCGGCGACAAAATCTGAGATAGCCAAATCATTTAGAATGTCCGTCCGGTCAAGAATATGTAAATTTTATTTTGATCCGATAAGTAGTGTAGATGGAAATTACATTATAACAAAAGTAACGTTGCCATGGCAACGAAAAGACGCGCGAAGTTTCTATCTAATACACTGCCACCTAGAAGTAATCAAAATACTTTCGAGAAAGCAGTCTATTATTTGTCACCAAAGAGTTTAAATACTTTTCCCAAGGAGTCAAGGTCTTCTAGATGGCGGTGGATTTTATCCACAAAGTAAAGGTTTTTACACACGGGTTTACCAAATACCTTGGCAATAATAAATAATATTGGAAACGCAAACGCCATAAATTTTATGTGCAATGTGGGTCTAGCAGCTATAGCACGTGCTCGCTTATCAACGCGTCCAACTGAGCGTTTCCTAGTAACAATTAACAAGTAACAATAGAAACTCGACAACAATCACCTACAATGCATTCAAAAAGCACTTGCAAAGGAAAAGTGGTCCAACGCAAACTAAAAACTTACAAAAAATCCCATCCATCAACGCGGCGGGACTTAAGCGTTTTCCTAGTATAATATAATACCTAGAGGCTTGAAATGATGGACAACTGTAAAAATAAAACATGCGATGCCTTATGCGGGATCAAACCCACATCCTCGTAGAGCGATACGCTTCGGACCAATCGTATGTGGCCACCGCGAACGGCATGCCACATACATAATAGTCATATGACATAGCATATGTATCTACGGTACCTATACAAAGTTTGTTTTTATTATTATTATTATTATTATTATTATTATTATTATTATTATTATTATTATTATTATTATTATTATTATTATTTAAGCGAGCGAAGGGAGCGTTTCCATTTGACTCTGCCGGAAAAATTAGTCACTGGTTTTGTTTTTTTTTTTGTTTGTTTGTTTGTTTGTTTGTTTGTTTGTTTGTTTTTTTTTTTTTTTTTTTTTGTTTGTTGTATGTCTCGCCATACGTTCTGAACGGAGGCTCGGATCGAGTTGAAATTTTGACCATCCGCAAGCTTCGTTCTCGATTGAATGCCATTAGTTTTGTGGCAAAATCGTTCAAAAAGTTAAAAAGTTACATTAAAGTTAATCGAAAGTTTTTTTCTAAAACTTAACGGGGGACAAAATCTGAGATAGCCAAATCATTTAGAATGTCCGTCCGGTCACGAATATGTTAATTTTATTTTGATCCGATAAGTAGTGTAAATGGAAATTACATTATAACAAAAGTAACGTTGCCATGGCAACGAAAAGACGCGCGAAGTTTCTAATGCACTGCCACCTAGAAGTAATCAAAATACTTTCGAGGAAGCAGTCTATTATTTGTCAACAAATAGTTTTCCCAAGGAGTCAAGGTCCTCTAGATGGCGGTGGATTTTATTCACGGGTTTACCCAAATACCTTGGCAATAATAAATAATATTGGAAACATGGCCCTGTGGACAGCGAACGTCGCAAATTTTAAAATTTAAAAAAATGTGCAATGTGGGTCTAGCTATAGCACGTGCTCGCTTATCAACGCGTCCAACTGAGCGTTTCCTAGTTATTATTTATTATTATTATTATTATTATTATTATTATTATTATTATTATTATTATTATCATCGCATGGTGTTCCGAACCACCTTTGCTCTATCAGCGAGGTCAACATGGGATACGGGTAGTTTTACGCAAATGCTTTGTTTATTTATTCCAAGTTTGTTTTGGGGTTCATTCGCGACTCATAACAGCTAATGAAAGTGGTACCTTATCCTTCATTACCGCCCAAGTATCAAGCCGTCTGTTTTAGCTCCGTCGGCTATTATCAGCAACTGCAAGGCTCCACGACGTTGTATTGTATGTGGAAATGGAAATGAAATTCGTAGTCTTATTTGAAATAATTCGAGGGAAAGTGGAAGGTACATAATTATTATCATGATAACTAAAAAAACAACACGTTCTTTTTTGAGCATCATTTCCTCAAAAACATAATAATTACATAATGTATGTTTCGATTGCACATATTTTGTAGATTTCCACACTAAAATCATCTGAGTAGATTCAATAGTAAAATTGCACTAATAGTTAGCAAAGGGATTGAAAATGAAGGTCATTAATATTTTACAATGCCATATCATGCGTTTAACAGTAAGACTATTAGATATCTTGACGGTGGTTTAGAGTAATACTCATGGGCGCCCAAAGGAATTTTTGCAGGGAATGGGGCAAAAATTACAAATTTTGTACTTTTGTTGGGCAAGCACACGGGGTTTGGGATCAGTCCCCAAACCCCAAAACATTTTGAAAATGAGGTTTTTAAAATGCGTTTGGTGTGGGTTTTAGAAAAAAGTAGTGGGCTGAATACACAATACAAAAATTCCATAATTTTTGTGCAGTCGATACTCGGAACTAAACCTTCAAAATATTTTACCTATACCATTTGTTTGTCCTTTAGTCAAAGCGTTGAGTGACTCAAAGGCTTCAGATTCCCAACATTGAGTTAAACGGTTATTAGCTTTTTTGGCCACTAACATCATCTGACTTTACCCCACCTCACATCGTCGCTTTCGCAAGCATTTTATTGTGACGGTCAAAACTCGCATTATTCCATGGAGTGGTATTCTTTTCAAAACTCAAGACGAAATATTGCAGGTAAAAGACGCAATAAGCATCTCAGAAAATCAAAAAATCAGAAAATCAGAAAATCTCAGAAAATTGTCAACCATTAAATTTAACAAACGCTCACTAGTAAAGACATCGACTTTCCATGCACATTTTAAATATTAGGCCTACAAGTTTAATCATAAATCCACACATCAAATGAGGGCAAATTAGCACTTCTGCTTGCTCGGGGCCAGGGGTGGCAACTGCCCCCTTGCCTCCTCCTACGGGCGCCCATGGTAATACTCCAAAATAATCTCGAAATATAGTTTATAGCCTATTATAAACAACCTTCAAATGGTGACCTACTAGAAATTTAAAAGTACAATGCAAAGTAAATCGTACAATCAACTACGCAATAATAATCATCATAATATTATTGAGACACCGCAATTAATTCTTGAAAACAAGGCTGCAATAAAAATACATTTCCGTAGCTAATTATTGACCAACGCATCTTACAATCCGGTGGCTAATCAGAAATAACATTTTCAAAATAAGGACTCACACAAAGATACTACTGAGAGAAAGTTTACTGAAATCCTTGGTACAAAACTGTGAATTGGTCGGTATATATGCCCGCATTTGGTAAAACATGCAAAATACACATTAAATTACAAAAACTCTATAACTACACTGTCACAACACACAAACAAATAAAGCGAACTTCGTTTAGGCCCCACCCAGGTTGACAACTGGTCCAGCAGATGTCACCATGTTCACAAACATGTTCATGTCTGGTCTACGACGCGAAACAAACCACTTTGCGAAGTAGAGTTTTTGTTCGCGCAACACATGTAAAATTAATATAGACCCAAGAATTGGGCCAAGGTTCTGCTTGCTTGCTAGGATCGCGAATACGATTTTGGGGCAAAAGCCCAAGGTTTTGTTTACTCATCTTTGACTAAAAGAGATGAACGTAAACCCGCAAATAGATACTGCACTGCAAGAAGGAATAATTAATACGCTTCGACACACGAGGATATTTGGTGGATGAACATAACATATATTGCTTGCGAGTTAGTTCTAGACCCACTTGAAACATACATTTCACGGAGAACGGAGTCGGGGTTTCCTGTGCTACTGAGTCTTCTTACCCCCATTATATTATCTAGCTATCATCACTTTGGCCGTAATAAAACAAAACATAAGCACGCTCTCATACCGAACGACATGGTTCATGAAATTGCAACACAAACGAGATTATTAAATATTTCATTTAGAATTGTTGTTGTAAACAACCCCCAAATACAAAAATTTGTAAAAAAAAAACGGCAGCCAAGCTCTCCTTCCAAAGTTTTCGGCTGTGAATAGAAGTTGAGCCAAGCATTTCATTCTTTCTCCCTAGTTTCGCATTGAAAAGAAGTAAGATAATTTTGCCTGTTGACGAGCGCCAAGCCAACCATTTTCGTGGTAAAAAAGGTAAAAATTTTAAACTCAAAATCATAAAAAAATTACTTGGCCATTGAATTTGGTTCATTACGAGAAACAACAAAATAATACAACAAAACACAAACAATCCGTTGACATTGAAGCTTCGCTCCCTATTTCGAGTACACCCGTACCCGTGCTTGTTATGTTTCGCAAGCATTTTTCATGCCAATATTGCAAAGAGTAAAACACGCAAGGAAATCCTCAACTTTAGTATTTAACGCGCCTGCTCACAACAGCACAGCTACAAAACCAAGCGAAACAGACGCCCTTTCAGTGACATTACGGAAAATTTCTCATCGGTTCTTCCAAAGCGTTCGCCTCGCACTCGGCACCCGCACATCCCCTCCCGCACCGCTTCTCCTTATCGTGGTCCGCCATGCAGCAAGGATAGATCCTGCAGTGCTCAGGAGCAGCAGGAGCTCCTTCGTCCTGGAGTAGACTACCACGCAGTACACTGCACGGAGAGGGACTTGACTACGTCAACTACCTCGTTTGTACAGTACAGGCCTTGCACAACCAAGGTTAGGAGGAACAAAGAAAGTACACAAGGTGGTCGACGTTGTTCCAGTCGACGCTATATTCAGGCGACCCCACCATAGGTTCGAATCGTGCCCCCCCCCCCCCCCAGAAGAAAGCGGGGAACGGTGCGAATGACGTGGGGAGTGGAAAAAGACTGGCGAGAGAGTAGCGAGCAGTAATAGCAATAGTTGCTCTAGGTAGCGATTGCCTCGCTGCAAACTACTATAACACAGCACGACGCACGATCCCCACATCTGCCAGCCTGACTGTCACTCGAAACAAAAAACATTCTTGTAAACTTGTTAATGTTGGTGACCTCCCACTCCCACGAAATAAATTACATTTTAATGACCGTGTCCAGTGTCCAGTACACAAGTTCTGTCTAACTATAGAGCGATTCGTTTTCAGCAGATATACAATAAGAAAAGCAGATAACATCGTAGGAAGGCCTCAATTCTTAGACCTTCAAGGAAAAATATATTTAACCAGCATTTTTGGCAAATGGACTATTATATGCCTACGCAACTAGGAGAATCCGATGCAGGCCAATGTTCCGTCGATCGGGCAGACTGCGTCACAGTCAGCGGCCCAAGATAGCCAAGCACGTGGACGCAGCAACGTAAACATGCGGTGCGGACATACGAAGGCAGTGTGTGTGTGTCACTGCCTCCTAGATGTTCGTCGTAACGAGGAGCCACGACGAACATCTAGGAGGCAGTGTGTGTGTAGGGTAGGGTGGGGTGGCGCACTTACGCTCATATCACAACCAGCCAGGCCAGAGCACGTTCATCGTCAACGAATATGACAGTTTGAAATTTGAAGAGTATTTTATTTTTTATAAAAAATATTTACAATATTGCTCTATTGCTCCGCTCCTTATGTTTCCGAGCAGGTTTTGCAAAATAATGTGAACGAAACAGTCATAGGCGGCGCAGAGATTCGATTGGGAAAGGCGGTGGCGGAGGAGGGAGGGGCCCGCGGGAGGCAAACTCTTTGGGGTTAACTTTTGGGGGAAGGCTTAAAACGTTTTGAAGTAAAATGACTATTATTTTAAACTAATACCTCAAGGCATTTTGTTTAAAACTTTTTAATGTGAGAGATGAGAGAAAAAGGTTTGGTAAAGGATTCGGAAAACTAAGTAATATTTTTCTTAATTTTTAACTTGTAATGTATTTTTTAGTAAATTTTCATCGTTAATTTATAGATAAGAAAACATGATTAGTTATTTTGATAACATTTTTTAACATTTTTGGGGGGGGTGGATTCCACTCTGTCCTATTGTCTCCCCCCCACTACAGTGTACAGGCACATATTTTAGTCGCAGAGACACGTGGTCTGCATTCTGCAACTTCCACTTTACCACGGTTCTATGCTAGAACTAAAAATATTCACACAGAAAAGACATTGATTGGGATCATCAATTTAAAATCAACACGCTACCTACCTATCCCACATGGCATGAGTTTGACACTTTGAGAAAAAGTTATGTTTTCTTTCCGTACCGGCCATCTGTCTACTTTCGAGAAATAGTCCACTCAAAGTCAAATATGGCGACCGACAGTGATTGGCTCGAGGCTCTAATTCGGGAGGTCCCGGGTTCGAATCCCGTCATGACCAGCAACTATTGTGACATTTTCCTATCAGCAACATACCTAGTTCATCTGAAGAGGGGCATACATTGCACCCTACATAACAGGTTCCACCCCCCCCCCCCCAAAAAAAAAAAATATATATAATATGGTGGATGGCCGTCTGGGCCCGGTGTGGAAATATTCCTCTTTTCAGAGGTAGAAACAAGGTAAAGTCCACCTCGCGAACATCAGCTTGAGCTTATACGTAAGCATGGGGAGGATATTACTTCACGAAACTACAGGCGAGCACTGGTAATCGTCGTCGGGGACCCCTCGGAACGTAAAGACGACGACCACGACGACGGGAGAAACCCCCTATTTCCTCCCCCGACCCGTGGCTGGTTCTGTCCATACTATGCTGGGTCTGTCTTCCCCACATCCGCCAGGCTAAAGTGGCGCATCCCAAAATGTTGGTGTCGGTGGCGCCAACTGCTCGAATCGAATATTCGTAAACACAAAGGAGAAGTCCACTATCTCAAACAGAAGGAATGTATGTATTCTGTTGTCTATCTATCGTACGGGCGACGGGATCGGAGATTGCCGACCTTCTGTAGCGAGAGCAGCCGGTGGTTGGTTGGTCACATTTAAAGTTTAAAGCAAGTAAAAAATGTGTATCAGATCAGGAGTGAGGTAAGGTAACTAACAATGGGTTTGCGCGCATGCGTCTGCTGGCTGGGGCAGGTGTGGTGCGGGTATTTCCGCTGGAGCGCGGTGTGGGCGCGAGCCACCAAGTAATATGTGGCGGTGACCCCTCCAAGGTCTAGCCGAGGTCACTCTCACAAGGTCACGAGCGTCAGTTGAGTGATCGCAGGCCCGCCCACCTTCAGACCGACTGCCATCTACCTACCGCACTTCGCACGCATAAACTTTAGCGATGTTGCATAGAAAACTAACAACTAGAAAAGATTCAGTTGTAATACGTACTGCTAAAAGTTGTTTGCTACCTTCATGGGCGACACAGTCAGTGCAGAATGAAATCAATAGGGAACAGGGAACAATAACCTGCTAGGCTGCTACAATACATTTTAGCATTTATCGTAGTTTAAAACGTCTGGTACGGAGTCAAAGACAAAGAACATGTTCTTTAGAATTAGTTAGCCATCAATCTGAACAAGACCAATGTAATTTTAATTCACAGCACTAAAAAACATTCGATACACACACTACTCAGTAATTAGCTAAAAAACCTTATTTAGGCCTACAGTGTTTGCAAACTTTTCCTTTGCATATAACAGCGAAACCAACATAATTATTAGATTAGAAATGTTAAGATAATTACCAACAAAAAAATGAATCTTGTAAACAAATCCGAGCATTATTTATTACGGTTTGTCGGTTTCTAAGCCCCTGTCTCCTAAGCCCTGGCCCTTTTTTGGCTTCTAAGCCCCTGTGACCGACGGATGTGCTACACGTTGCGAAGCGGGGCTAAGAAGACAAACCGGTCCGGGCTTTAGAAGACTAAAAGTCTTCTTAGGCCCTGCCCTGTCTCCTAACGCCCGCACGATTTTTTTTGTTCGGTCGCACACGTTGCAAAGCGGGCTGTATTTTGCTCGAGGTGAAACCATAAATTCCCAAATGTTGGTGGTGGGTGGGGGTGGGGACATAAAAATAAATCATTACTTTAAAGCAAAAAGTTAGCATGTTTCGATTGATTGGATATTTTTTAACGTCTCATTCGACTCGAAAAGTTGCAATTAAATCATGTAGGCATTGCAAAAGCACTGTTTTAATATGCATTGTTTTTATTGTGACAATTTAATCATATTTGAATGTTGATACAAAATTGGTTTGGGAGAACTAACACCATAGTTTTCATAACTTAACAGTAACTGTGTAGCTCCCGTGAGTAGACCCCAAATACACATAAATGTATAATATCTTTTACTTTGCATACTTTTTACTTAATATAATATAACTGCATAATTATGCGAGTTGGGAACCTGCTCATCTTAAACTTTAATATTGTGTCGTTTTCAATTATTGCTGGCACTCAATGTCGTCTAAGATACGTGTAATAATACTATTTACTTCAATTCAGAAATTAAAAAAGTCCGCCCCAACCGGGATTCGACCCCCGGGTCTCCCACACTCTAGGTGAGCGTCGTAACTACTAGACCATCAGGACGGGTAAATTTTAATCTATGAATTTTAGTTGCATTATACATCTGAAGGGCATGGTTAAGATGCTCACCTGGAATGTGGAAGACCTGTGGTTTGAATCCCGGTTGGGGAAAACTTTTAAATTTCTGAATTGTAGTAAACTAGGAAGCTTAGCAAACGCTTTTTCAGGCGCGTTGTTGGATGAGCGTAATTTTTTTAAACGAAAAAAAGCGTATAATTACGATTTTCATAAAAAATTATTTTTCGATTACGCTCAAATTTCACATTAATTCATAAAATTAAGGTTCTGTATAAAATCGTTACAATCTGATAAAGCATGTAGACGTTATAATTCGAAGAAATGTAAAATAAAAAAATAAAAACGTAAAATTGCGATTTCCATGAAAAGTTATTTTTGGATTGCACTCAAATTTCCCACGAATATATTATTTCATAAAATTAAGGTTATTTGAAAAAATCATTACAATCGGATAAAGCATGTGTGTGTTATAAGTCGAAGAATTTTATTAATAAACGAAAAAAATCGTAAAATTGCGATTTTCATGAGAAATAATTTTTGATTTTGCTCAAAAACGTGGCAGTTCTAAGTTCAGAGATTTCAAAGGCCTTCAGAAAATTTTATCGAAATTGGAGTGTAAATTTTAGCCGGAATCGTGTGAACGAACAAACAAAAATACAAACAGAAAAAAATTAAAAAAGAAAAACATTCCGGATTTTTTTCTCCAGTGTAGTAGAATGGATTTTTTGGTTTATTTGGTTAAGGACGCGTCAACCGTTAGGTCATAATGCACCACTCTAGCCTAAGAGGGGTGGCGGTGCTGGTCAGAACCAGTCACAGGTAAGGGGAGGAGGGGGGTTTCTCACGTCGCGGTCGTCAGCGTCTTTGTCATCGTTCGTTGTGTCATTGTCATCGTCGCCGGGGGGTCGTCAAGGGAAGGGGGCAAGGTCCCCGACGACGATTGCCAGAGCTCGCCTCTAGTTTGGGGAGTAAGATACTCCGCTCTTACTAGCTGATTTTTGGGCGAGGTGGACTTTTTCTCTTGAATCGCCTTTTACGTTAGCAGAGCCATGCTCTGGGCCAATTCTACCCCGGACCCAGACGTGGATCTTCGCTTCGCTCGCTACGGTCATCAAATAGGTTGATTATTTTGGAGTAGACATCCACTTGTTGGCCAGTGGTGGGTGCGGGTTACAGGGGTGCATATCTGAATTTCTCGATAGTTTTTATTTTTTCAAGGCCAATTAATCGTTGAACGAAATCTATTTCATACTTTGTTTCGTGTAAGGAATTGAAAATATAATTCATCCACACTTTCTTTTTATTTGTTTGTTCCGGAATTTTTTTTTTTGTCTTTTCCAAAAAAAAGAAAGTAAAAATGACCCAAATTGCCCGTTTTGGTTAAAACTAATACATCTAGGGGGGGGGGGGGGGGGATCTGACAGTCGTTGGTCTTCTAAGGTTTTCACGAACGAACGAAGAATGAACGATTCTTCTTTTGGCCCTGCTACAAGTGTAGAGGAAGGCCATACTTTTATACTTTTCGACTGTAACAACTTTGTGTGACAACCCATCAAAAACAGATTAGAACGTGCCATTTTCTTTTTAATTGGTTTTTGCTTCTTTTTTCTACTTCGTTTTTTGAGGGTGATGCTAATTTTAGAGAGAGAGCGATCATTACGTCTGCAAAATGGGCGTCTTTTATTGAACATCAAAGTTGAACATAGATTCGTTAATTGATGCAAACTGAAAACGCAAGTGTCAGACATAGACTTTTGGAAATAAATTTTAGTAATAATATAGTTTTTTTCTCTATGCACAAGTATCAATAAACTCTTATTTTGGCCCCTGAACTCAGCTTGACCAGTGACCCCCCCCCCCCAGACGGGGGGCCACCAAGTCTTGCGGGGGCGGCTTTGGTTACCGCTACGCCACTATTTAAACCTTAATAACGGATAATTAATAGTTTTTAATACATATATTAATTAATAATGGATAGGCCTAAATGGGCATCCTACCCAGATTTTTCAAGATTCATCGCGAATCAGGCAGAAAATGCTAGCACATTTTTGGTGTATATGGCCTTTTTGACGGATTCAAAACACTTTTTTTTAATAAATTATCTAAAAATCAAAGATAATAATATTGAAAAGTGCTACGATAGGTGCCTTTCTATTTCATTCTATCTAATTTGTGAAGCCTCAAATTCATACATAAAATATGACTATGACAAAAATAATATATCAATGGAATTACATAAAAAATAAATTAAATTCCAAACGCTTCGGAAAAACTATTGTTTTTATTTTCATAGCATAGGTTTTTTAATTAAATTAATTGATTTTTTTAAATACGCATCCCTTAAAATGGAAACCTAGTTTTCGGTAACGCGGGAGAATAAAATTTTCTTTTTTGTAATTCAGTTGTGATATTTTCTTTTAGGGCTATTGTATCGTCCTCTAAACTATATTTTAAAATTAGAGGAAGATGACGGCAATCTTTTCTAAATGAGTGAGGGTCTTGAAGATAACAAAAACATTATTTTGTATTTTTTGGGGGCGGGACGATACGTACCTGTTAGCCATAATATGCGAATTTCGGGACAAAAGTGGGAACACTGGGCTAGGTGTTAATTTTGAGCGACGATTTTTTTTAAAATTGTTACTTCACATCATTGCCTTCCACCTCCTTAAGGAAAAACAATTGTTGAAAAATCGTTCGATATACGATTTTGTTGTCAGGGTACAAATAAGAGTTTTGTAACTGCGGACGAAAAAATAGAACATTGAACGATATTTCACAAAATTGTTTTTCCTTATAAGGAGGTGGAAGGCAATGATTTTTAGAAAACAATATAAACAAATCGTCGCTCTAAATTAAGTATAACACTTTGCTCAGTGTTCCAACTTTTGTCCAAAAAAATTTTCATAAATGGGCTGACAGAGACGTAACATCCTGCCCAAAATATTACAAAATATATTTTTTTCTTTATGTTTAAGACCCTCACTCATCTAGATAAGATTGCAGTCATCTTCCTTTGATTTTTAAATATAGTTTATAGGCCTAGAGGACGATGCAACAGCCTTAAATAATAATATAATGGCATAATTATTTTTCGGGTTTATCAGTGCACTTTATTATTTCAACCAAAAGTTTCCAGTTTTTAAATTTTTAAAAAGAAAATTTTTAAAATAATCAAAGAAAAATCAAGCAAAATCAACAAATTATATCAAAACAAGTACTGCCACTGGCAACAAGCTTTAGGTATCATACATTCACACACATTAGTCAAAAGAGATATAATTTAACTAAAGTGTAGTAGAGGTATCCTTAATTACATCAACATGAATCAATATGTCTACAACAATCTATAATTAAACGAGGGAGTGAAGCGACTGAGTGTCTCCATTCAACTCAAACCCGGCGCTCATTCTGTGAGTCTGTGTGCGAGCGTGTGTGTACGTCGAAAATCAGCCGAATCACTGAACGGATTGAGCTGAAATTTTAGACAGGCATCCGGTACAAGTTTACTGAGAACTGTTAACAAAATCAGGTAGGTTCGTTGCGACTTAAACCTACAAGAAGTAACAAATTGAAAAATAGGCTGCTAATGTGTAGGAACCCATTTTAAAAACAATTGTTTTTGAAAAAAATAAATTTTTGGTTTGTTATTTGCCCGGCCGTGAAATGCAGTGCCCAAGGTGTATCGAATCTTCACGATCAAGGTACCCCACATTCCGCTCGGATATTTAGCAAACCTTGCAATCTTAACACGTTTTTCTTTTCTGGCTATGTTTTCTATAGTATTGTCACAGATGATAGACTATACACTGCGTTATATGCATTTCAAAACATGTTTAAGAATTTCTAAAAGACAATCCAGAAATAACAAAAAACTTACCCGACCAAGGCCCGATTCATGTACATTTTTATCCCGGTATAAGCAGAGTTAGGTGGTATAAGTGCGGTATAACTCCGAATCCAATTCATGAAGACTTATCCCGCCTCGCACGGGGATAAGAAAATATGTAAAAAAGATGGCGGACATTTTAAAATTTTTCGTTCCCATGTGTAAAACGAGAAAAGTTTTCATTACTCTCATAAAAAAATCAGAAACCCTCTCGGGCCTAGGCCAGATGTAGAAAATTATTCATAATACAACAGTGTAGGCCTAAAGTTCGATTAGGGTATAGGACTAGATAAATTTAATACGAACATAACACGTTTGACAAGTCCTAGGGCCCCTTCTAGGCAACCCTAGGCCTGCACGACCTTTTTTTGACACACATTCCGCACAAATAACTAGTTTTGATTACTAAAAGCCTTATGCAGATGAACAATAGTATGATAGTCCCAGGCTATTCCAAAATTTACGGCAATAATACGCCTTTTTCTTTTTTTTTAAAGATCTCACGCAATCTTCTGTCAATAAATAAAAAAGTAAAACAAAAAATGGAGCAAAATTTTTAGTTCTCTTTTGCAAATCTGCTGATTTACATGGCTGTGGGAAAGCAGTGGAAAAAACAATTTGTTGTACTTGTTGTTTTGGATTGAAAATTTCTGATTGGATGAGAGTTGCTCAGACTTAACCAGGGCCTTATCCTGCCATGTCCTGCATTATACCGTCCTTATACCACTTATACCCGGGATAAATGTACATGAATCGGGGCCCAGGGGATTGGACCTAGGTATCCCAGTCCAACACATTTCGGGTATAAGGGCGTCTTAGCCAAAACTAGACTAGAAAAACGCCAAAGTCGTTGTTAGACGAGGAGCGAGTCAATATGTTTAGTACCCGGGAACATTTGCATTTAAGTTTGATAACTATATATTTATATAAATAATACGCTTTTTAAGTTTAGTTGGTATAAGGGCGCGTCAACTGTAAGAACCAATATGATGATAGGCTATGTTTATATTGAAAGTAAAGGTGAAAATTTAAAGTAGACCTACGAAAGCCACGACAAGTTTTAAAGTATAGACCTATCTAAAATATTACAATGTATTTATATTTAAAATATTTTTGACATTTTATTTATTCCTCATAAAATAAGCTTTAGGCTCAATTTGATAGAGGTAGTCTGGGGTGATTTTAAAAATTAATTATTTTAAATTTTTATTAATAATAAAGTCAGAGAAGCTCACCTTGGAGCCATCGAATTTTTAACTTCTCGTACCCGAAATAGTAATAGTGCCAATTTCCACGTTAGTTTCACTTTTTGCACTTAATTTGCCATTAGGCCGAGGCCCTTTACTCACTATTTTTGTATTCTTTTTCTACGCCCTTATAATATTCGTAATACTACTCAAATTTATACTTTCAAATCCTGAAATATACACGAAATAATATGTATCGCGGATCACTTCTCTGTGTCTTATATTTTAATTTCACGCTCGTCGTTTCGATCAACTGTGTGTATAATCATATTCGATTGCCTCAACGAAAACGACAGAAGTGTAAATGATCAGAGAAAATACAATTTCGTTTCTACTAATAAATTAAGACAACTAAGGAACCCTGAAATACTAATTCACTATGCTTAATCTTGCTGTTCTTTCAGGACCACTAGTATTTTACTAGACCGCATTATTATTTCGATTTCAATTCAGTGTTTTAAAGTTCTTCCCCTGTGGCTTAACTTAAGACAAAATTTACATATTCGCATATATATTTTTTTTCTACCAAGGAGAGACGTCTCATGAACACTCGTTTTTGTACTTCTTCCGAAAATTCGTATTTAAAAAATTAATAATGAGAACTTTTAGGAATGTTTGTTCATTTACCCTGTTTTCACAAGTTTCCATTTTTCACAAAAAAACTAGTGCACGTTTTGTCCTTTTTAGACTATTTTACGCTGTAAACGACGAATGCACGTGAGATCAAATTACATAGTTTTTATAACATTTATGCTTCCGGTCCTGTGGGTACTAAGTTTTAAAAAATAGGAAGCTTCGCAAACGCTTTTTTTAGTCGCGTTGATGGAAGAGCTTTTTAATTATAAAATTTTTAAAATTAATTTAAAATAATAAAAACATATTAACACGGCCCATACAAAGCCAGCATCTTTGATTGTTTGTAACAAAGGGTGTGGGTAAAGTATAAAAATCTCATGTGAAGTTTTCATACAAAGGGTGTGAGAAAGATCTAAAATCTATATTTTCGTGCTATTTGGGCGGATTCTGACCAAAAAGGGTGGGGGTACAACGTTTATATTTCACATGGATTTTTAATGTAAGGGTGATGTATTGACTTTTGAAAGAAAAAGTTTAAAAAGTTAGGGCCCGAATCTATAGAAATAAAGGTTTTAATATTTAACACCTCAAAAAACATCAAATTAAAACCATTATTTCTATAGATTCTGGCTAACTTTTTCAACTTTTTCTTTCAAACGTCAATACATCACCATTACCTTAATGTGCATGGGGAAATATGAACGTTGTATCCCCACCCGTTTGGTCAGAATCGGCCCAAATGTCACGAAAATATCGCATTAAAAACCGAAAAAAAATCGTTAAAAGTACGATATTCATGAGAAAAAATTCTTCGATTGTACCCAAAAACGTAGCAAGTCTAAGTTCAGAGATTTCGAAGGTCCCCTCAAATTTTCATCAAGATCGCATATGCCGTTTGCCCGGTAGAGAGCGAACAAACAGAGAGAGAGAGAGAGAAAAAAAAAAAACACCCGAGCTAAATTTTTTGGGGGGTCGGTGAAATTGAAGTCTTCGCTTCGCTCATCCAAAAATCGATAAAATGAAAAATTTAAAAAATTTCGTTATCATTTCTTATCTGTAATGGCTCATGGGAACGAAAAAGGTTTTCGGGGCGGGCGTTGGGAGACAGGGCCTAAAAAAGATTTTAGTCTTCTAAAGCCCGGCCCGGTTTGCTTCTTGCCCCGTTTCCCGCAACGTAGCAAAACCCGTCGGTCACGGGGTTTAGAAGCCAAAAAAAGGCCCAGGGGCTTAGGAGACAGGGGTTTAGAATACCGCCCCCTTATTCCCTAGCATCGTGAAAAAAGAATGTAATGGCATGGACGCGAAAGCTAAACAGCTTTTTTTCGTAGGACATTTCCGGGCCCGTGTGACGTGTAGCCGGGGGATACTCACAATCATCTCGATCCCCCACATGCGCGCACTGGCCCGAGGGGCAAACAGAGCGCTCGCGGCGGCAGCGGTGGAAAAGGTGCTCTCTCAACATTTCCATTACAGATATACAAAGCGGGGGGGATAACTAATCTGTCCAGCATTTTTTTAAATTTATTATTTATTTGAATGCGCATCGGGGGTTTGATAGATAGGAAATAGCGCAGGAACCAGGATATGAACCCGGACCTGAGGGTATAGGAATGGGATGCGGGGAAATGAAGCCAAAACCCAAAAGACAAGAACGAAAACAAGTATAATAAAAATTTAAAAAAAAAACAGAACACCAAAAAATAAAAAAAACAGGTATAGGCCAAATTTTTAAATTTTTAAACATTAAATATTTTTAAATTTTTCAAACTTTAGCCAAAAATGCGTGAACCTGAGTGTACCATATTTTAGAAAAAGTTCCAAAATGAGAAAAAGTATAACTTTATTCTGGCGATTGTTGGTGTGGTATCCCTTCCGGGGGGGGGGTACAAGCATACGAGGTGCTACTAAAAGGTCTCACGGGCGGGCCTACCTATTTCAAAAGGGCCCCGGGGGCCCGGCCCCACGGCCCCAACTAAAAAAGTAACCCCGGGACCGTCAAAAAGGGCTTAGCGCTGTCGACACCTCACGGGCAAACATGGAAAAAGGGAAACAAAGGGGTTTCCTAATAGCAGCAAGTTCAACCACAGAAAATAAATAACTTTCCTTAAATTTTTATGGTTTCCGTTCAAGAGTCGATTGAAAGCAAGGGTGTCCCCCCCTTTCCAAATGAAGTTGACGGACGGGGCCCGAAGAAAGTCCTCGAATCTCGTATTTTTTAAATTACTAATAAAGGGGCAAGGCGCCAGTTACTTCGAGAGTTGTCCGTCTGTTGTAAAAAACCCTTCCCTTTTTAAATAAGGGACGAAGAGAGATTATTGTGACCTAGCCGGAGGCCCGGAGCTTCGATCGACACGGGAGGCCCCAAAGGGCTCGGGCGGGAGGGGGGTCAACGTCTCGTCGCTAGCACAGGGGGGCACGGGGAACAGCTGGCCCACAGATGCGAGCGAGCGAGCACATCCCTTCTTCCTTTCTTTGCAGGACAAAACACGGGACGGGAGGGATCGTTTTTTTCCTCGGTCTCGACACGTGGGGGGCTCATGCGGGATACCTTGTACTGTACTCTACCTACCTCTACAGCTCTGTTGGCAAATAGTTGGGTTGGGGACCGGGGGGCTCTCGACGAGAAGGAGACGAGTCACACTGCACAGTGCCACGAGTGCATGCAGCCTTTCTGGCGGGAAGGGTGAAAGTCTTGGGCTAGCGGACCAAGAGGGGAGGCCCCCCCAAGGGTAGCGACTTGCTGCCACACCCCCAGCACAGACCTTAAGCTTTACCAGATGCCGGAGATACGAGACAACTTTTCAAAAAGCAGACCCACCCATTACCGTAAGGATTATTTTAATTTTACGTTATCAAAATTAACCCAATAAAACAGCCGCATAAAATTGTTACCCCTTGACTGGGGGTCCCGACTTTATGTTGCTTTCTACTACTCAAGTCTTTAAAATAACGGAAAATATTTATCACAACTTTCTATCAGAAGCAAAATGGTCCTTTGTGAAAATGGGGGGGTTTTGTTACCGCGAGCAATGTGTTTGGGGGGGGGGGGGGAGTGGGCAGTTCTCCGGGACACAAAGACGCGGGGGGCCTGTTTTTACGTACCTGTACATATTCCACATTAAAAGGCTTTGATTTTAAAAATGATATGAGCGATGTTATTGCCCCCCCCAACTAAAAATAGCTCTCTGGGTCAAATTAAAGACTCGACTCTCCCCCCCCCCCCCCCGCGCTGCGGGATGGAAACTGACTTTAACTGCAAAGTGAAAAAATAGCAAATCTCCAGATGATATTGGTTCATGCTGTTTTTTTTTCTCTTTCTTGAATTTGGATAATAATTAAACAAAGCAATAATAATACAAAAAATATATCACATTTTTACTGATTTTATTTTAATTTGCTGCACAAAGTTCAATTATAGGGATACCCCCGTCATATTACAGTGTCCAGGGTTCCCAAAAAAAAAATCCCCAAAGTTTCTTTTCGCTACTTTGGGTATTTTTTTTTTAGGTAAAATAAAAAAATAACAAAATTCTTGAAAAAAGAAATTGAAAAGTAAATTACTTTCACCCGCTGAAATAATCAAGTAGGGTCATACTAGGGGATTGCAGCAATTCATAATCAGGCTGCGGGGGAGTTCGACTCATTGCCACATCGAGCAAGTGTCTCGACTCTATCAGAGCACTTTCGAAGTTGCGTTCCCCATCCATTGGAAGGAAGAGGGGACAAAGCAAAGTATATACCTATGAAAGACAACTGAAACGCACCTATTTTATTTAATGATAAACTTAAATTGTATAACATTAACATATATCTAGACATTGACTCGTGACTTGCTCGACACCCAATTTCATCCGATCCGTCCAATTGCACTTTTGTAAACTGTCAAGGTCTGCCAGCCTCGCACTTGGCTGGGGATTAGAAGTTAGAACTGAATTGGGCGTGGTTCGTTTATCAGATAGAAAAACAAAATATAACCTGACGTCGTCGTCACACGAGTAGGACTACATCAGGAACTCTCTACACGCCAAAACTAAAATATATCCGCGGACGATGTAGCCTAGCAATAGCATAGTGATTTCAGTAGTGTAATTTGTAAATATTAAATGCGTATTTGGCAACTCACTAACCGATTTTAACTTGAATCATTTTGTGGACGTGAAAGTGAAGGCAGTATAGTCGACCTTGACAGCAAACAAAGGAAATAAAGCAGCATGTGCAGGCAGCACCCAGCCAAACACATCTTTCAACATCACGTGAAAGATTATTATGTATCATATTCATGTTGAATGAAGACCCAATGCAATAATTCCTATAAAAAATCTACAACCTTACGTAAGTGCGCAGTTGCAGTTGCAAGCAATCATGCACTCATTTTGAACACGTGTATAATAACGCAATTATTAGCAATTAAAAATATTATTACAATCTACTAATAACAACAATAATGATGGATAAATAAGAATTGTCCTTCGATGCGAATGACGTAAACATTTAGGTCTAGCCTGAATGGGGCTCGATCCCAGAACCTCCGGCTATAAGGGAGATGACAACAAAAACGATGACAGACGATGACGACACGACACGACGTCAGAACCTCCACCCCCGGCTCCACCCCATGACCCTGTGTCGTTCCGATTTTCATTTCATAGCCAATCATCACTACATCTTTATCTAATTTCAGTTTTCAAGACGTGTTTTCCTGCCTTCCACAGATGCATATTTGCAACAAAAAAACGCTTTCGGTGATGGGGGGGGGGGGGCCTTCCCACTTCAGCTTTGATCAAGAATTATGATCACCAAATAACAGCATAAATAAATAAATAAATAAATTCGTATTTATAGAGTCTACCCACTAGTTATGTAACTAATTTTCAGTGGGGACAGTAAAACAAAGTGACCAAGCAACACTGTTAGGCACCCGACGCATCGACGAGTGATCGTAACCAACCAAAGATCGATAGTTTTAATAGGAAATATAGCAATCAGTGGTATGGCCAGTGCGAACACCGGGCACCCGAA
>JAMZAV010001842.1:0-128121 GCA_024449915.1 Sweltsa coloradensis
AAAATTTTTTTTTTCCTTTGGGAATAAAAGTAAATTTGTATCAATATTCATCTTAAAACTTTCACGTTCATTTTTGGATGAGCGACGAGCGTCGAGCGGAAGCAAAGACTTAAATTTCACTGCCCCCCCAAAAAATTTAGCTGGGGTTTTTTTTTTTTTTTTTTTTTTTTTTTTTTTTTTTTCCGTCTGTTTGTTCGCTCTTTTGGGGGAAAACGGATCGCGATCTTGTTTGAAAATTTGACCGGACCTTCGTTTCTCTGAACTTAGGGTTATTTTTTTGGTACAATCGAAGAAAATTTCCATAAATATCGTACTTTTACATTTTTTTTTTTTTTTGTGCGTTTTTTTCGTGACTTTTGGGGCCCGATTCTGACCAAAGGGTGGGCCAAAACTTTATTTCACATGGCATTAGATTATTGATGTGTACCTTTTGAAAGAAAAATTAAAATTTTAGCTAAATCTATAAAAATAAATTTTTTAAAATTTTATTTTTCATTTTTTTGCGATATTTTCGTCACATTGGGCCGATTCTCCCAAAACGGGTAGGGCAAAAAAGGGGTTTTTCGTTTTCCAGGGATTTTAAGGGTTTGGTGATGTTCCCTTTTTGAAAGAAAAAGTTGAAAAATTTCAGAATCTACAGAAAAAAAGGGTTTTAATATGAGTTTTTTAAAAGTTTTTTAAATACAATTTAACAATACAATAGAACTTGCAACATCACCTCCACAACATTAAAAAAGCACTTGAAAAAGGAAAATGCAAACAAACGCCAAACCCAAAAAAAAAAAAAAACGCTCACCATCAACGGGGGCGGGACTTTAGCTTTTTTCCTAGTAGTTTAAGAACTTTAACGGTAGTTTTTGTTTCGAAACATTTTTGGTGACCCCGACGTGATTTGTGATAGTGGTTTGATATTGGGGATCGACTCAAGAAGATGCTCGCCTGTGGGGGGTTTTCGTTTACCAGGACACACTGGGTTTCAAGAGCTTGCTAAAGTTTCCCCAATGAAGACCCTTGTCTCGGGGGAAATTAGAAAAAACTGGGAAGGTTTATGACCGATTGAGGCAGCGGGACTCTAAATATTTAGAAAGTCTTCTGGATATGACTGTATGACGGGATTTTTCCCCATGGAAAGCGACCTTTTGGGGGCTTTTGAAATCGTCGGCAGAGGAAAGGAGAAAGTTGGTAGAGCTCTCACTTATTAAATGAGTGTCATGTACCAACGTGTGGTTGACACCGGGTCCAATGGGACATTTACTCTCCAAAGATAGATTAAGAATTTGATTGGTAAAACTGACAGGGGGGTTGCTTCTGGTCACTTTTAAAAGTGACGAGGACCCGAGTTTCATGTTTGTGACAAATTTCAGTTTTGGTCCAGTTATAAGTGGAACTCGTGCTAGCGAGCTTGTCGATAGCTACCCTAGTCAGCAAAAACTATGCGAGGGTAATTTTTCACTGAAGAAAGATTGGGTAAGGAGGACTCTTAATTAAATTTTTTTAGAGAGCTGCTGAAGTTGTAATCACAACGCCCCTCTAACAAAGGAAACCAACGCTTTCCAGCATTTTTGATAAATAAAAGGTCATTTTTTTTGGGGCATAGTACACGGGGTCGCTCCCGATAAATGTGCTGCGTACTATTTCCTCTTGTAATAAAGTCTACCTGATGAAACCTTGGGGCTTGGCTAAAACTCTTTTTATCGCCCTCAGGAGCGATCACGGTGGGGGGGGAAAAAAATCGTTCGTGCTAAGGGGAAATTCCCAAAACAAGATTAAAAGGAAGAAAGGATAGATCTACCAAATCTATTTTTGTACCGGTACAGGGAGTTAGAGACTGAAGAAAGGAACGAAAAACTGACGTTTTTACTTGTTGTTGCCTACGTGCGGGGTTTTTTAAATGGCGTAGTGGAAGTGTTTTTTTTGCAAAAACATCACGAAAGTCGTGTTGTTTGGGGCCAAAGACTGTCCATGCCGAAAAAACACAAACTCACCAAAAAAAATGTTTTTTACTTGTCTCCCTCAAATCATTACCAAAAATGCAAACTGTCTTAATTTTCTCTGTGTCAAGAAAATTTTTTTTTGATGTGTTAAATTTGCCTTCTCATAAAAATATGAGATTCATACCTACGTCTCAGTTTTTAAAGACGTGGCAAAAGTTCAATGTCAAACCAATCTGAAAAGTGACTTTTGTTCTTTACTCTGTTGGTTGATGTTTTACTAACGGAGATCAAGGACTTTTAAGCTTTATTGAACTGGATCTCAACGCTCGTATGTACTGAATCAACAGCAATCGCTTGGATTGTATTCATGGTAAGGAGAAAATCACACATTCTTTTTTGGTGGTCCCAACCCGGCCCCAAAGTTCATGAAAATTTTTAAAACCCCCAACCTCGGAAGCCTGGGGGGTTATCTAGTAGGCCTATTCCTTTGATGTCCTAATTTCAAAGTAAGTTTGGGGGAAAAAATACCCCAGTTCAAAAGGAAATGGATGAATAATTGAGAACTATCATTATTTGGGTTAGTGATATAGGAAAGGGTAGGCCTAGTGAATTGAATTGTTACTTGGGGCTGAGTAACGGGCAGTACCACTGGGGCTTAAAACGTTGACAAAAGGTTGAAGCAGTAAAACGGAAATAGGGTTGGCGCTGATGGGACGTATTAAACCCGGTAATACAAAAGTCATGTTGTGACATCTATGAAAGTCTGATGCATCTGTTTCAGAGTTTTGGGCTGAATCCATTTGGGATTAGCGATCCTTGAGAGGGTTCCCCGAAAAACCGCGGCTGCAAAGAAATCATTTTTTTGAAACGGGGCCGCACAAAGAGGGAGGTATCTGGTGGCTTTACCCGGATTGACGGTCACCCCCCCTCTACCTCAAAAAAGGGAAATTGCCGGAAAAAAGGGTTTTTGTTGCCTCAATAAAATTTAAAAAAAAAGGAAACTGGAAAATTTACGGGAAAATTTTTAAAAACTGGGTTCAAGAAGGATAATCGAGGAAGTACCTGTGCGGGATAGAACCCAATCACTATTTGCCTCATCTCCCGTTTTCAAGCCCAAAAGTCTCAACGCAGTTCGCCCTGTATTTTATGCTCAAATAAAAAGCAACAAGTCACCCCCCCAAAAATTGTCTGGAAAGGGGGTCGAAACCCCATAGGTTGATACCTTCTGTAAAAAGATTCCGAAAAAGAAAATTGGGGGCACTTCAGACTTCGTAAAGGGTTTCTCTGATTGAAATACCAAGAAAGGGCAGAGTTTTTTGCGGTTTTTATGGTGGGAGAGTGTTATGAGAGCCATTTAAAATGTTCAAACACAAAAGGTAGTTTTTGGACTCAACTGTAGTCCATTCTTACTTGGTAGTGATAGATTATCACTTGAACAACCAAAATACCTGAAGATAAAATCTCATTTCCAAGAAATTCGATTCGCTCTATGTTGAAATTGTGTACTTCCCTCGATACAGTAGAAAAGTTTGCCAATTTTTGGGAGGAATCATAAACTGCTTGAGACGCTAAGATGGACCTAAAAATGTGGAAATTTCGAAAAAGAAATCTGAAAAGGAAAACGGGGAGAAAAAACCCTTTTGTTTTGGGGTTTTAATTTTGGGTCGTCATCTGGCAGTTTGAGTGTTTTTAAAACCCCCCATGAATCTGTTTTTAGGAATGACAAAAAAACAATTTTATCTATACTCAAAAGATTTTCGACCCACTTTGAATATGTTGCCCGTAAATTTCTTCCAAAAATAATGCTGCAAGAAAAGTGATTGTAAATGGGATGGGATGTACTCCTGGGGAAGATCTTCAAAGAAATTTTTAAAATGGCTAACAGATTCGATTTTTTTATCGAATTTAAAAATTTCCAAAAACACAAAAAAGCGAACGTAGGAAACTATTGAGTTTACGTCGTTCCCTACTTTTTTGATGCAAGTGGATTTCATATTGCAGTAGTTTTTTTCCCCAAAACGAGCGTCTGAGGGGGTTCTGTACAACTTATACAAGCAAAATCAAGAATAGCCCCGCTGAAGAAACAAAAATACCTCGATTGGAGTTAATGACTGTCTAATTGGAAGTCGCTTATTTGGAATAAAATAAAAAATCTTTGGGATATAAAGACAAAACTGATTTTTCCCTTTTTGATGATTACGACAGCTTAGCATGGATCGGGGAATGATTTTAATTTGGGGGACTTTCGTTGGAAATCGGTTTAAAAGAGATTGCATCTCACTAAAACCGGAAAAAAGGAGGCATGTACCAGGGTCTCTCAATCCTGCTTCTCCTCCGAGGTTGCAAGCTCAAAGCCTTGTCTTCGGATGGGGGGAGGGACCGGGGTGGCTCAAAGAAATCTTCACATGGGCCGTGGGAGGAAACTAAATTCACGGAATTTGTTCTCTGAACGAAAAAGAAAGTAATGAAAGCCATCCTTTACAACCGGTGAAAACGACCCGGAACTAACCCAAGGGGTTTTCATCTACAATCGGTTAGTAGGGCACAGCATGGTGCAGGATTTTTAACAAGTCTCGCAAGAAGATTGTGCCAAGGGTTTCCTGACAGTCCGACGAGCTCAACGCGCAAAAAGAGATCTACTTTAAACAAAAAATTCAACAGGGTCTTTTCGTTTAAAGGAAAGTGGCTTGGGTCTTCAAGTATTTAAAGGGGTAACGGACTATTCGATTTAAACAAGACCGCTATGAAAAATGATATCATTTTTCATATTCCCCTTTTTTCTACTACCGTCCAAACATCTAGTGGTGAATATGATCATCAGAGAAAACCTCAAGAACATCACGCAGGAGTACAGTTTTTAATGGGGAAAATTGCGAGAAAAATTTTGGATTGTGAAACAGACAAAAATAAAAAGAACTGTTTGAAATGCCAAGATGTAAAGTTTGCAGCCAAAAGGGTTCAAAGACTTACCCCCCCATTTCCCCAAAACAGAGTAAACCCCGCAGCAGTGTTTCAGATTGTTGGGGTGGGGCCCCAGCTGGCCCAATGTATCTTAAAGGGTAAGAGTAAGTTTGGCTAGTGTTGTTTCCCTGTGCAGTAAAAACCCAGCTATTAAACTTGGAACTTGTAAGCTCACTCCAGCACTGGGCTTTTATTCATGTGGGGAATGCTTGTATTCCCCCCCACTTATGATGATGAAAGTGTGCCCAGCCATATACCATAGTCAAGGCGGTGACATTCCAGCACCATCTTGGATGCAGTCCTGAGGCAGGTCATGTCATGATTGAAATGTGTTTAGCTTTAGTGTCTTCATTAAATATGTTTCCCAACATGGTATGTATTATTCTTTGCGTATATCACAATGGCGACGACGATGGGATTTTTGGAAGGCACCAGGTCAGTAGGCTATGAGATTTAGCATCTACTTGCCATACCTAGGCTAGGCCCTAGGCCCTAGCCCCTGCTGTGTTGATTGCCCTGGGACATAGGCCTACAAGCTCTTTTGCTACCATGGCTCCTCCTCCTACAGTCCAGCCTGTCTATCTGGGTATGTGTGGCACATGCCCGAGCTGGTAAAGGAGGACCTGGAAGAGTGGTCTATTTTTAAAAAGAAAAACTTGGTTTTATTTTGTGGCTAATGGCATCACAGACATGCCCGGGAAAGCGGGCTATCCTGTTTGCCAACACAGGGGACATAGTTTACAGAAGCATACGGAAAGCTATGTGACCCAACCACAGTATCGTATGCAAAAGCTATAGGGGACTTTGGATAATCATTTCCGTCCCAAGACAAATGTATGGGTCAGCAGAGCAGTGTTCAGTGGGCGAACACAAGCCGGCGAATGCTTCAAAGATTTTGTTGCCGAGCGGGCGTCTGCTAGCAAAAGATTGCGATTTTTGCAGATTTAGACAAAGATTTGCTGCAACAAATGCTGTTGGGCATGCGAGACATGCGTCTTAAGGAGACGTTGTTTACACTGAAGATCTCACATGTGTTAAAGTGTATGATCGTGCCGTAGCAGCGGAGACCGCAAAGATCAAACATGGCGAGTTGCAAGGCCAGGTTAGTGGTGCGTTTGCTCAACCTCAGGCAGCTGCTGTTCATCGGGCCTCGGGGTTTAGTTATAGGCCTAAGGGGAGCAAAGGTGGTGGGAATAGGCCTAGGCCTAGGCCTACTAGTCCGACCACGGATAGGCCCTTTGCTACTCATGGGGAAATCGGGGACCACATGAAGTCCAATTGCCCGTACCAGAAGTACAGGTGCAATTATTGCCGGCAAGTGGGACATCTAGTCCGGATGTGTCCCAAGAAAAAGCACGACCCAGCCGCCCAGGCCGCAGTGTCGCAACCACGTCCCAGGATATTTACGTGGGGAAATTCACGAGGAAGAAAGCAGGCCCTGGGGCTCACCAGGTGGTGGAAGAAAATAGCGAGCCTAACCATGTTTTTCTCTGGTCTTTTTCAGTGTACCGGTAAGGCTGGTCCAGTCCCTCCGCCGATACGGTGTCTTTTTCTGATTATAATCAACCTCTGGTTATGGAGGTAGCTCGGGTTTGCGGCATACCCACTCATTGGGAGTGATTTGTATGAGGCGCGTTTTCTAGATTCCATTATCATCACCGAGTGTTCATCTTAGAACCTGGTCGAAGGAAAAACTGCGGGTTTGAAAGGTGCTTTCACTTCTTTAGTGCAGTTCAAAGGTCACTCGTGGAGTTGCAAGTAGTTGTTATGTCGCAGCAAGGTCCTGCTTTAATGGGTCGTAATTGGTTTGATGCTTTGGGTATTATTGTAGATGGTTTTCCAATATGTCTTAAGGTAGATTCTTTGCCGGCCCATCTGAGGGTAAATCAACTGTGACATCTATTCCATTGTATCTGCAAGTTTTTTCATTGTGTGTTCCAGCCGGGGTTGGGCAAATACTTTGGGTCCTCCAGCCCACATCTACCTAAAGTCGGGAGCTGTTCCTGTTTTCCGTAAAAGCTAGGCCTGTGCCTTTTTGCTCTTCAGTCTAGAGTGAGCCAGAAATCGACAAAATGGTAGAATCAGGTGTTCTTGTTCCAGTCACTCACTCTGAGTGGGGCAACACCGACTGTTAATGGTGGAAAAGCGGGATGGAAGTATTCGCATTTGTGGGGATTTTTCCGGAACGGTCAACCCGTCATGTGACCGGGAAATCTATCCGCTTCCCACAACTGACGAACTCCTAAGTAAGCTTTCAGAGGTAAGCTATTTACCAAGATTGACCTCTCTCAAGCTTTTTTACGGGTTTGTCTGTTGATGAGGAAACTTCAAATGTTCTGACATGAATACCCATGGGGCGGAACCTGTTCCGCATGACACGACTAAGTCCGGCTGTCGTCAGCGCCGCGTATTTCCAGGTGTCCTGAAGTCGCTTCTAGCAGACCTTAGAGGGGGTTTCTTGTGTTTCTAGATGTTTCTTCCTGGTAAAGGGTAGCAATAAAAGGAAACTAGCTGAACGTGTTTCGGAAGGTGTTTCTCGCCTAAATGATGTTGGCTACGCGTTCGCCCTAGACAAGTGTTCTTTTGCAGTCCCTGCTATCGATTATGTAGGCTACCACATTTCTGCAACGGGATAAAAGCCAATGATAGTAAATTGGTCAGTTACTATATCTACCTTCACCTACTTGTCGGGAAAAAACTTCAGCGTTCCTAGTCATAAATTACTATGATCGGTTCTTTCCCGATAAGCGACTCGTTTCCATCCCCTTTACCAGCTGCTTCATACCTGGGACAACGCAACCTGGAAGTGGGTAGTCGGAAGAGGCGTGCATTAAGTATCTCATAAAGTCATGACTTCTGGTGAGGTACTTATGCATTTCAACCCTAATTTACCGATTGTTCTGGTTTGCGGATGCTTCACCTTTGGTGTGGAGCATTTGCTATCCCATGTTTTGGCAAACGGAGAGGAGCGCCCAGTGGCGTATGCCTCGCGAACTCTCCGAGCCAGCGAGAAAAACTACTCTCAACTTGATCGGAGGGTGGCGGTAATTTTTGGGGTATCCAAGTTCCACATGTATTTATATGGACGTAATTTCAAAATTCTTACGGACAACAAGCCGTTGTGTGGAATTTTCAGGTCCGATCCCCCGATTCCAGATGTTGTTTCACCACGCATGCTGCGTTGGGTCTAATGCTAAACAAGTATCAATATCAATTGCAGCAGCGCCAGGTAAACTGCACTGCAATGCAACTATTTGAGCAGGTTACCTTTGGCTAATGCTGTTTTTGAGGAATTTCCCGAGCCAGCCCGGAGTTCTCTTTTAGGAAGCCCTCTCTATCCCCACTCACGGCACAAGCTATCGCAAGGCTCCAGTGAGGAAACCAATTTCTTTCCCAGTCTTAGGTCAATGTATTACCCTGGTCGTACCTATTCAGGGGATTGTGTAATGAGAAGTACTGTCACATAATCATGGACATCTGTCGGTAATGCAGGGTGTTGTTTCGAGGCAATCGTGTGTCATTTTCCCCCCGTACTTCTCCATCAGTTTTTTAACTTCTACCAAGGTAACCAGGGTATTGTCCGTCTAAGGCCCTAGCAGCAGCTATGTCTGGTGGCCAGGTATAAGTGAGGACATGAAGTGTTAGTAACATGCGAAGCCTGTTTCGGTAGTCCAGCCCTGCCCCAGCGGCCCGGTTGTTTCATGGTCCCGCCCCTGACGGGTCTGGTCTCGTTTCATTAGATTCGCTGGTCCAACCATGGCCACACTTTTCCCCATTTGGGAGATGGTACCTCAAAGTGGATCGAGGTACAGATTTCCGTGGCTCAATTCATCGGTGACACAATTGGATTCCTGCGTTCCTGTTCGCACGCATGGAATTCCTATCAATTGGTACGGACAATGGACCAGCTTTCCGGGCCACCGAATTTGAAAAGTTCTGGCCAAGCTAATGGGGATTCGACATACTCTCAGTGCCGTACAAGCCACGACAAATGGCAGGCAAAAGAGAGCGTCCCTGTCAAGAACCTTTTAAAGAACTTTTGCAAAGTTGGGGCGCGAAATCGCTGGGTTCTCCTCATGCTACACACCCAATCCTATACAAACCCAGGGCGTGCTCCGTGTGAGAGCTTATTTGGGGGGCGGGTTCGCTCGCTTATTGATCGCTTCTCCGGCATCAGCTCCTCGATCTCAAGCGTCCCATTGCCGCAAGTCGTTCATTTGCTGTGGGTCAGCGGGTGTACATCGTCCTACAAGGCCCGGGGGAGCGGTGGTTGCCGGAGTAATCTTTCCGTTGAAGGCCCAAGAAAACCCTTTGGTGTCGGGAGAATGTGGGTGGAGCATAGACATATCGATCAGGTTTTTCTCGCGCTTGCCGATCCGGGCTGAAGTTTGCTGCAATCTGCCGCCCAACTCTGGCTGAAAATCCTTTTGCTGCCTCTGCCCTTGCAAAAAGAAGGTTGCTGAGCCACTTTCACCTAGTCCTGATGGTGAATTAATGCCGACTCCGCCTACACCGGCTTGTCGCAGATCCATGGTCAAACCATTCGCTGCTGTCAGTGGATCCCAACAATCAGGTTCAACTCCAGCGCAACGCGCTCAAAGCGGATTTGTAACAAGCCAACCTATTCAAGGATTTTGTAACTGTTTTTAAATTTAATGTACATTTACCTTTTCTAAAATCCTTGTATGTATTCTTTAAAATTTTTTGTTATTTCTTACTGTCTTAATTTTAATTCCTGCAAATGTTATTGTATTGATATATTACGACTTAATTGAATATGTGTTTGTCTTTGTTCTTTGTATGTTGTTTATCTTATTCTTGCGTAAATTTTTATGTGAAATTTTAATTCTTGTTGAATTTTTGACATGTGTGTTTTTTAAATTTTGAGGGAAGGTTTGGTGAATGATTGTATTCCCCGCCACTTATGATGATGGCAGTGTGCCCCGCCATATCCCATAGTCAAGGCGGTGGGTATTCCGCACCTCTTGATGCATCCTGAGGCAGGTCATGCATGATTGTAGTGTTTAGCTTTATGGGCTCATTAAAAATTTTTTCCCCAAAAGGGATTGTATTATTCTTTGCGTATATCTTTGTGGCTCGCCGAGGAAGGCCCCTCGTCTTAGCGAAAAACGCGCCAATTTTTGTTTTGGGTGTGCTAATGCTCTTCAAGAGTTGGGCTGGGATAAGGTGAAGAATGAATTCGCATGGGCAAGATTCACTGGAATTACCCTCCTCAGCAGCATGGTGGGGAGATGGGGGGAGGTTTCATTCGCTCAGTAAAGGATACTCAAGCGCGTGCTAGGAAAGTCTTCCTTTGAACTACGAAGAGCTTTCTACAGTATTGTTGTGATGCTGAGGCCCGTCTCAATGGGAGACTCTCACCTACATTTTCAGACAACATAGACATTTGAACCTTTTCTCCGGGCGATGTTTCTGATGGATATTCGCGAACCCGACGTGTCCAGTTTTAGATATGTTGGGAAACTGAGGTTTCCAACGCGTTTTCCGTTATAGACAAATTGTCCCTGACCATCTACAAGCCGATTTAGGAAAAATATTTGGACAACTGGTACAACGCGGAAGGCAAGTGGACGACACGGAAACTATCATCGGCGAGATTGTGCTTGTGGAGCCGAAATAAAAGTAGCTGGACTTTGGCAATGGCAAAAGTGTTGGATCTTCTTTCCGGCAATACGGATACGTCGAGTGGCTCGGTGAAGACGCAGCTGGAATCTTGGTGCGTCCTATACAACGGGTTTTTCCCCTAGAAATGT
Organism: Sweltsa coloradensis; assembly: GCA_024449915.1. NCBI lineage: Eukaryota > Metazoa > Arthropoda > Insecta > Plecoptera > Chloroperlidae > Sweltsa > Sweltsa coloradensis. The sequence continues at coordinate 10,670 of JAMZAV010001842.1, forward strand.
CAAATCTTCCCGCCTACACGCAGTGAAGATGATGCAATTCGCACACGAAGCCGCAAGAGTGATGTCAACATACCCACAGTAGGCTGTCATGGTCAAAATATTATTGTTTCATTTGCTGTCATTATTATGTCAAAATGAAAGGTGGGAGTATGTTGGAAATGTAGACTTAAAAGATGAGATGGCAGTGGCCATTCATTATATTTCAAAGGCATTTGTGCGCTTGTTTTTTATTTGTGTACTCTCAAAAGGCCCTAGTTACGAGCAACTTGATCAAACTAAATTGTAGAGCTTTTTCCTTTGAATAAAGTAAATTTAGTATCAATATTCATCTTAAAACTTGTCACAGTTCATTTTAGTTATAGAACTTTAACGGGTAGTTATTGTTTCGTAACAGAGATCATAAGCTTTTTGGACTAATGCCCTTTTTGAAAATATGGAAATGTTGCATACTATTATGGATAACACTTTTAATGGTTTTAAGTACTTTTAAGTTTGTGTCTTGGACGTTAAAGTCTGTAGTGTGGACATGTTGGTATTCTTGAAGTTCTAAGCCTCGATTGTCATGCACTGCCTTCTGTACACTCTCGCGACAATATATTTTATTGTGACAACTCATTTGTTCAAGAAAGGGCACAAGTCCATGGACTAATGCCCTTTCTTGAACAAACGAAATAGGTCGACTCATTTCTGCAGCACATGCACTATAGGGACCAATGCCGTTTCTTGTCAAAACGTGTGTCTATGTATGAAGAGTTGATTTTCATACCTAACTAATTTTCGTCCAAAAGTGGACAACTGCCCTTTCTTGAACAACTGATTCAACTCTTCTGGAAGGAAACAGGAATTAACGAGTTATGCCGAAAAGAATTTAAAAAATCAATCTGTGTTCCAAAAATATAAACGAAAATAAAATTGTATTTCCTCATTTTATCTGGATAAGTTATCTGCCTATTATACTACTTATATATTTGAAGATTTATTAAATATACGCATCAATCGCATACTGCTATTATTTTTGTGCAACATTGCACAACTGTAGGCCGATGACAGCCACCGAGTCGTAAATTACCAGTGTCAAGCGGACACCAGACGTTCATTTCGTTTCGTAACATGCTGTGACCTTGTAACCGACGCAATTCTGTCACATCGAGATATAGGCAAATCTGGTTTATTTTCATTCAATTATTTTTAGAGACTCTGTGCTAGTTATCATACTTAGAAAGTGTGTGATCTCCCATGAAAAAAAAGCTATAAGAAGTGTGTGGTGTAGGTGTGTAGGGTTAATGTTGAAAAAACAATTGGTCACATGCGTGTTTATTATAGAATACGGTAATTGTAAGACATTTCGTGTTGTGTGTGTAATAATATTTGACTTGGGTCGATGGTTTTATTTATATGTTTAACCTTGGCTTTATAGTAGGCGACTATGACGCTGTTATGTTAGTACTTTAGACAGAAATTAAAAAGTGACTACACCGGGGTTTGAACCCGGGCCGGGACCTTAGCTGTCCGGGCTTGTCTTACCAACTGAGCTATGCAGCCACCAATTTAAATCTGTCTAATTCTTGGTCTGTTTTGTACATTTGTAGAGCAGCACTGAAAAAAACTAGAGAATGCAAACCATCTCTATAACCCTAGAGTTGGGATATACGATGTTTAACCTTGGCTTTATAAGTAGGCGACTTTGACTCTGTTATGTTAGTACTTTAGAGTTTAGACAAAAATTAAAAAAGTGACTACACCAGGGTTTGAACCCGGGACCTTAGCTGTCCGTACATGTAATGTACAAACTAGACCAAGAATTAGACAGTTTTAAATTGGTGGCTGCATAGCTCAGCTGGTAAGAGCATAGCCCGGACAGCTAAGGTCCCGGGTTCAAACCCCGGTGTAGTCACTTTTTGAATTATATATAAATATATATACTCGTAAATATAATGTATTAGAGTCGATATATTATTTTCGTTGGAAAACAATGCTAAAACGTAGTCTAACGGTAATGTATTATACGGTCTACTATTAGTATTTTTGTATTAGGCCGTATTTACTTTTTTAATGGAACTTAATATTTGTGTGGATTTAATAAAAAAAACATAACTTATAAATTTTCCGCTTGAGATAGGGGGACCATTTCACGCAGTGATTGTAGTTTGTTGTAATATGCATATTTAAAATATGAGTAGGGCTCAGTTTTGGAATTATTTTGTGTTCGATTCTACATGACCATCCATTATTTCGATGGCGCTTGTTTCAGTAGATCCATTGTATTGACACACGCACACATCCACTCGATTGACATGTTTGTATAATTTTGATTAGCCCTGAGAAGTGCATTGGTGGGTTATCATGAAACAGAAATTAAAAATTGTCTCCACAAGGTATATTATAGATCTCAGGATTTTCACTCTCCGGGCGGATTCCAACCAACTTAGCATTATAGAGACGACATACCTATTTAGTATGTATTTTGCTAATTACAGAATTTGTTAATTGAATATGAGTGAAAACATTGTACGCACTGCACTAGAAATAAAAACTAAAATAGGCTTGCATCCCGGCATTCGCCTAAGGGCTCAAGAATTCCCGGATGAAACTTTCAGCTAGGATTGCTGGTGACGGGATTCAACCGTTTCCTTCCAAATCAGAGTCTCACGCGTTATGCATGAGCTACCTCTAACGGTTATTCGGCCAAAGCAAGCCATGCAGGGTTCGACAAATGCTATGTCAGAGATGCTGGAGACATGTCGAAATATTTGTGGTCTGGAAAATTTGTTCCAAACGGACACAACAGAGAGGCGTGTTTTCGTGTAATATGCATTTGCCGCCTGCCGGCTGCCGCCTCGAGTGATCCAATAACACATTGCCAATGCCCGCTAGAGGGGTAAGGGGTAGTGCAACATAGTTTGCCTTGCATTGGATTAAAATTGCTGTATTTTCGGAAATAATAAAGCTATGTGTCTGATTTTTGGCTTTTTAGAAAGCATAAATGTTAACCTTTCATCTGTTATAATATTAATTATTAGAACTCATAATTAGCCCATAATAATTCACTTTTAATTAACATCTGCACAATTGACTATTTGGACGATAACAAGAGCAAATATCATTTTAGAAACGAGATTCAAACGTACTGTTATAAAACATTTAAATCTTAGTGCCTCACAAAAGCTCTTTTTAAAAAATGTTGATTGTAAATGCAATAAAAAAATAATTAATTACATTTTAGTAATTAACAAATTGCTCTTTTTCATGATGAAAATTTAAAAAAAGACGCTTTGTGAGGCATTGCATTTAGTTGTAGTAGTTGAATGCTTTTTAAATTTTTATGATATCTTTAACCGTTTGGATGGTAGAACTGGAATTAGTTTACAAATTTGGAAGAAAAAAATCGTCCGTCAAGGAGCGCTTCGCCGCTTGGAGTGGCAGTGTTTGGAACTCAGTCCACCAGTCAACCCCGGGAAAGACAAAATGCAACTTTGAAACAGATTGAAGCAATTGTTACATGTTACAGATATGCAATCACATTAATTACATTGTGTGGACGTTCTACGAGGGTACCGTAGTTCAATACTGAAATGTGTCTAAGCGTGAATCTGAAGGCGCGGCAACTCAACAATGCTCCCCTGCACTTGCTTGCAATTATTGTGAAACTGTAACGTGAGATTAAATAATCTATAAACAATCAAAAAAGACTTTCAGGAGTGTATACCAGTACTTCAATTATCGAATAAGTTATGATAATCAATTGGGTTTTCCGGTTTTGTTACACGTTGTAGTGTAAACAACAGTGTTTGACAATAATCAATAACAATATATGATGATTCGTGCATGTGGACAAAAAGGCGTCGTTGGTATTTTATTGATATACAATACTATTCAGAATGGTCTAATCTAACTAGTTACATGTGGTATTAGAGGAGATGATCTGGGAAAAAATAGCCCTGACCTTGAACAAATTGCAACAGAAATGGTTCTTTTTGTATCGGATTCAGAAAAAAATACCATTTAACATACTCAAAGTCTCGGAAAATCTAAGGTGTCGAAATTTATCAAATTTGCATATAAACTTTCATAATTACAAAAAGTTAATTTCAATTTCTTAAGGTTTGGAATACCATTCTCACTTTTAACCAATAAGTTAAGCTCAATCAGCATACAAGTAGATAGTTCAGATGTTATTTCTAAGTTATACATGCACATAATTAAATTAATTGATTGAAATATGTTAAGTACTAAGTAAGTAAGTAAGTAAATATGAGCTCGCGGCGAATATCAAAATATCAATCCTTATACAAATTACAACAGCAGAGGCAAAGTAACATTTCGTGTAAAATAGCAACTATTTACGGTTTGTGTAATTGATTAATGATAAGCATTGCATTAATTAATCTTATATGAAAAAGAAAATACTCGGCATCGGTGTTTTGTAAAATAAACCTGTATCATGGGAGGCATCGTAACAAAACATAAATATTTGTTTTATTTATCTATTAGTGTGGCTCAGTCGATAGTCTTGTTTTTGGGTTTATTACTCCTTCCAATGCAGACGGTCGCGGGTTCAAATTCTGGTTCAGCCTGAGTTCTTTTAAAACTCTCAAATTAACTTTCATCCATCAATGTGATATTATGCGCATATGAAAACGGTGGCTTGAAGCCATCCTAGCAATGAAAGTGACAGACATAGTAATAACAAATTGTGTATGTATAGCTACCATATTAATTGTTCTTGGAACTGAGTAGATAGACAATAAATGCAAGTAAATTTATAGCAACGGTTAAAATGCAGATTCATTACTATAAAATAGGCCTTATTTATGCTTTACGTAGAGAACCAGCCCAAGAACAACTTGCCCATTTTCAGGTGGCTTATTCCTGACACATTGTGGGTGTGAAGATAGACGGGGGGGGGGGGGGTTAACTAGCATCGATTAATCCATCGTCACTCAAACAAGATATTGCATTTTAACATAGGGATATGCCCTAAGCCACGTGGGAAAAATTATATCATATATCATTCCTATGACTGGTTTCGAACATATCATCATGTAACCGTAAACCCACCCACTGTCAGTTACAAAACAGTAAATTACAATACATGAAGGTTTGTATAATTAAATTATTGATGAGCAGATATTTATATTGAAATATCGAACTATCGTGTAAATGCAATAGGCATCCATTCAAATTGAAAGAAGAGTCTGTCTGTTTCCCCCTATATAAAAGTTAGCTTGATAGCCATGCAATGAAGTAAATAAAACTTGTATGTAGTTACGATATTATTGATTTTTCAACATAGAAAACTAAGTGTTATAGAATAGGTAATTATAAAATCGATTCGTATCAAGATTTGAACCTAACAAACTAATTTAGAACTTCATTGATTGCACCACAATATAAATCGTAGATAGGCCTAAGCGACTGAAGGATTTGAATAACTTAAAGGATTTAATGAATTGCATGTACTTGGATATAAAACACATTTTTACTACATTGGCCCTACATATCAAATTTCAATTAAATCCGAGCATATTATTCCATAATATTTGTTGTATAAACGACCAAACAAACAACACACCATCTATTTGTAATATTCATTGAATGTAATGCTTTTCTTTACATAGTAACCATTGTAATCACCTACCCTATTTACTATTTATAAATTAAGGACGTCATCTGATCACATTGAGTTAGAGAACACAGGTACTATTGAATATACTTCCTGTTTGTATGCTTATTTAGTGTTTTGATTTTTTGTAATACGTTTTCCAACATTTTAAAAAATTGTGGTGCACATTGCATAGTGCGAAAAGAAGCGTTTTTATTAAATCAATTGGTTAAAAGGGAATATTTAGAATTTCGAAAATTTCTTTATGCAATTCAGATGAACGTTTGTTTACATTACGACTATGGATATTTTCTGGGGACTGATCAAGTGTTAAGTGACCGTAAACAACATTAACTAACAAACTAACTAACTAACTAACTAATGCAGGGATATTTGCATTATTTGCCATTTAAAAAATAAAATAGAGTTCATTAGAGGGTAGGCTTATAGCGTAACTCCCCTCAGCCAGACTTGCGATGACGATTGACAATGCTGAAAACATGAGATGAGAAATATGAAAATAGTAGCTGTCCTGTCTCCATATAATATTTATCAATTATCATTGTTTATAAGTATATTAGTCTAATAAGCCAATGTATTAATATAGTAATTTTATTGCATGAATGATGGATGCAAATCAGAAATAGGTGATGTCAGTATCTGAATATTTTTACTTTGGAAAAGATTTAGCGCAAATAATCTACACTACAATAGATGGTCAAGATTACTGACATTCAATTAATTTTGTAAAAACGTTATGCATAGCTGAAAATACTTTGTGCTATCCCCCACGTTTTAATCTTAATCCAAATCTACCATTTAATTTTCGAATTACGTGTAATTAATTTGAAAAAAAAACAAATAAATAAACAATATTAATTTAATTGAAGTAATTAATTAATTGCTAATTAATTGCAAAATTAGGAGTAGGCCTAGGTAGTGATGCATTTGTGTTTATCGTGTTAGGTTGTTATTCATTTCTATAAGACCTATTGAATTATTTCGTGTGGTATTACATAGAATAGAAAACTCCAGAACGTCATACCATAATAAAAATAATTCATTTTATGAAACCCATTTATTTATCAATTAGTTACATTTGAATTAATATTTGTGTTAGTGTTTCTAGGGTGTTTATTTAAATATCAGTTAGTTAACTTAGTTAGACGTCCAATATTTCATGTCAGTTAACATTTTACAATTTTATTCGACGCAATTAAAATTTTAATTAATTTAATCAACTAACGGAATCTACAAATAAAATATGTCACCTAAAACCAATTCTTACATTCATATTGGACTTTTGACAGTAGCTTATTCGCAAAAAAGTTTGTATATAGACTTACAATGAATTTTTAATTCATATTCATTATTTAACTTTATATGCAAATTTGATAAATTTCGACACCTTAGATTTTCCGAGACTTTGAGTATGTTAAATGGGATTTTTTTCTGAATCCGATGCAAAAAGAACCATTTCTGTTGCAATTTGTTCAAGGTGAAAATTTAGTTCATCTCCTCTATATGGTGGTTTCGTGTTTATTGAAACTTCTGTTAAGTAATTATATCATTGGAATGCACCGCTATCAACTGTTACATTTGCATCATCATTCATTCATCACCATTCATGTTTTTATAGTTATCAACGCTATTCAGCGAAAATACGTAATAACCTATTCATTACAAATAGGCTACTCTAAAATAAAATACTTGCTCGTCAGTCGTCTTGTTTTGTTGGTGAATTCCAGGTTTCTATCTGCCAGCCCGTTTCTCAGTATTTTGCAATGACCTGTCTATAAGTGTTTATTCCACCGCCTAACAGAGCTATTCATTCTTGGGTTGGTGTTCAGAATCCCAATTTACCGAAGTTATAAGCCAGTGGCACCACCTGTCAAGTCTTCTCTGTCTGCAAAGATTTTGACAAAATGTGGGTCTTCCAAAGAAAGCATTCACTGTTTCACTCTCTTCAGTGTCATCTCAACGTCCTCGTGTTTGAGATAGCTCTATCATTGTGTTGTGTGTATAATTTGGATAAATTGTCATGCCTAAATCGAGAAAATGTCCCACTCGGAGGACATCTGGCAGAGTTCTTGCTTATCGCATGCGTAAAAAAAAGAAAAAAACGCTGCTAAACCAGCTCATCAGTGAAAGTGACAGTGATAACATAGAAGTGCAACAAGAAGTGGATCCCTTTGAAACCAACACAGCAAACTCGTAAGTTTATTTTGACGTTATACATTGTATTTTATTTATTTTTACCCTAGGGCCTAAGATATCCGTGGGGGCTTATGCTAAATACTTACTGAGTGTAGTCAATTAGTCAGAGTAGTCTTGGAGTGGGAAGAAGGAAACGGAAACGAAAAAAATATACAAAACATAATAATTATATATCAATGCGTACATATTTCAAAAAAAGGTAGCCGTAGCCTAATAATAAACAAACGGTGAACACATCAACTGACGTAACTAAACTACAATCACAGATAATAGTGTACTCTATTATCTGTGCTACAATACAGGATTGTGGTTACCAACCACATCACCAGTCAACAAAATGCTTCGTATTAGTCCTACATTGTATTTGCCTTATAAAAAGTAACTGAATTAATAATATTTTTAAGAAAATCAGAGTTGGGGGGGGGGGGGTTATTGCTCTCCTTTCCTTTAATTATATCACAGGGCCTAGGTACCACTCACGTTCTGTTACGACCATGGACGGGAAATAGCCTACTATATTTTGAATTTTAATAATAATTGATTTGACTTTAATATCGATCTTATTAGGCCCCTACATTATTTTGCCCATACACAGATTGTATCGGTCCCTAAAGGATAGCTGCTTTGCTTACCTTATAGTATAGCCTCTTCTGGAATCCCGTGCAATACTACAGCATTTGCATGACCTTCCGGGTTGAGAAATTCCTTAGATTTTTGTCGTTTGTTTCCTCATCCCAATGAGAACACCGCTTATTATAACTTTGTGTACAAGTAAAACCTGTGTTATATTCTATAAAAAAAAGGAGCTACAAAAGTTTTGTGACTTTATCCGAGTAGAGAAACTGTAAATAACCTATCCCGTTATCCCATAGTTTTAGATTTCGTTTTCTTGCTGTTGTTCATGTTCAATGCAACGTATCATGGTCAGGCGCGTAGGAAGGGGGGGGGAATGGGGGTAATTCCCCCCCCCCCACTTTTTACAGTGACCCCCCTACTTCAGAATCTTAGAAATTCAGTCTCGCCGTAAATACGCACGGAAACAAATTCTGAATAACGAATTTTAAGTGATAAGACTATTAAAAGTTATTTTAATCCATTATACTTACTGATAATGACTTGTTTTGGCACGTCTGCAGTGTATTCTCCACTTCCCTTTCCCTTACCGTATACCAACAATTTCGACAATCCTATTATTGTTGGACGTGATCAATGAAGCCTATGCATATTCAATGGTCTATCTCTTAACTATTCCAATTTTATTTATAGTTTTATAGGTTTTACTGTACAAAAAATACATTAATTTGGTATTGCATTCAGCCCACGATTTTTTTCTAGAACGCACCAAACACACTCTAAAAACCTAATTTTCAAAATTTTCGCCTGCGGCGCTGTAGTTGGGGGGCTCCGCCCCCCAAACCCCCCGTGCTAACCAGCAGATTTGTTGTTCCCCCCCACTTGCAAAGGAGTTCCTACGCGCCTGATCATGGTCGACACTAGCTGGTCAAGCGAAAATTGTCATAATATCCAAAACGGCAAACGACGTGAGAATATAGGCCACTTCAACCGGTTCAGTCATATTTCAAGTTAATAAATTGAATTTGTTTTATTTGTTTGCTCTAAGTGTATATTATAAAAGAAAGTAAAATTAAAAAGATAGTTATAATGAAAGTTAATTAATTAATTATTTTGTTAGTTTATTTTCCAAGCAATAAAAATGGACAAACACAATTACACATTCACTGGTTAGCACTTGCGACACATCGGGCTAGGTGCGGTTGTTGAGAAGGGTCAATGTTGTCTACTCTACTACTGAGAAATACGTTTGTCTTTTATTGATGAATTTAGGGTCTGGGTCTTGGGGGTGTGTTTGTTGGGTTCATTTACAATACATTTCAACCAGACCACAGATAATTGACCTGCCTATTGCCGCAAAAAGCTGGCTGGCTACAAGTATTGTTGCCCCGAGCAAGGGTCCCCCGAGCTGTGATTCTTATCTCTGGGTCCAGCAAAGCTTTTACAACATTTTCTACCACACAATCTTAATTTTTATTTAAAAAAAAATATACACATTCTACAGCCGGTTGCGTGATCAACAGTTGAGATAACGTCGATGATCATTCTTGTAAAATATCATAATTAGAATGCGTATTATGCTAATTTAGCCATTTAAATAATTGCTTTATAGTAATGTAATGGCAAATTCCATGATTCCCTACAATGACTGATGAAGTGTACAACTTGCAAGACAAGATTTTCTGTGATGGGAAGTTTACACGCAAGATGTTACCTACAACGAATACCTAATAATAATAATAATTGATTGATTTGGATTTGGATTTGTGGGGGTGCTAAAGCTCCGAGCCACTGTTTTCAAGCATTATTATATTTGCTTAATTTTTTACGTTGTTTTGATTAATTATAACATATTATTGCGTTCTTACATAGGGCAAATGTCAGCACATCATGTGCTGGTCAAGTGACTCAATCGCACTCGCACGTCGAGGAAACATGCGAGGAAGAATTTAAATTTTGGTCACCACCGCGCCCACAAGCTGCACTGCAATTTGTTGGTTTTCTCAACACTCAGTCTCCGAATGACAGGTGGGTTGATTAGGCGTGCAATGCTTTGCCTCATAAACATAACCCTATACAAGTACCCTATAAAGAAAAGCTATTTACTTTTTTAGTTCCGAAATTCTGGAGATTGGTATTCCGATAAGAAGAAAAGATGATAGTCTGGCGCTAGACGACAATCGGTATGTAAAACTATTATTACATAATCAGTGTCACATTTTTCGTCGGATAACTTATAATACAATTATTATTTTATGTGTTGAATAATAAATAGATAGTGCGCAGTTGTAGAAGGATAGATAAGCTTGGCATTTCGTTTAGATCTCAATACTTTTGAGTGGGTAAGGTTTGGCTGTTTTTTTTTGTTTTGTTTTTGTACGTGTGAGATTCATTTACGGTTACAAGTCGTGTTAGTGTTACTGTAACAGTAACTTCAAACGTGCGTTATAAACTTTTTAAATGTATTTCAAATTAGGTTTTGTACTCACCAATTATTATATTATAGATTCAAAGAAGAAAAAGAATTTGCATTTTTAAAGTAAGTCAAACTCTAACCGACTGCCACAAAAATATGAACTTATATGTCGTGCAAAATTGCTGTTTCTTTTTTTTGGTGGGGGGGGAGGGGTGGTTCCAACAATGTTTCTTATGGGGGATAGGCGCGGGGAAAGGTTAAGCCAATGATTTTCTTTTGGGGGATGGCATCCCCTCTAATTTGGCCACTGCCCCGAAGTACAGTTAGTTCCATAGTTATTTAGGCACTTTTGAGATGTAGTTTGCATACCTAATTGATGCTTTGCAATGCGGAGATATAACATAATTGCTCGTTGCACAATTATGTTCTTATGTCAAGAACCGGGTTTTTTCTCTTAGAACTACAGATCTACATCGAGAATCTGAGCTGCCACAGACTTGTAGTGAGAGTGGAAGCTCAACAGCCAAGGCCAAGGAAATAGGCTCGCCGATCGGTGACAACACTGAGACACCAAGTTCGTGTCCGCGTGCACACGCACCAGCAAGGTAAGTCATTATGAAATGTATTATTTAATTTTACATTATGGGCAGTATATAAGCAATAAAAAGAAACCAAAGGGTACTAAATACAAGAAATTCTACTACAAATAGAAAAGTAAAATAATCGTGAGTTAAACTACAAATAAGTACTAAGTGTAGAAATGTTTCATTGGACGAGTGAGCGTAGCGAACAGAGTCTCTATGGCAAGTTTTCGGCACTTCGTTGTGTTTATGTGTGTGTGTAATGTATGCGCAGGGCCAAACTACTCGTCCGATTTTGACGAAATTTCACACCAACGTCAAGGACCAATAGATAAGAGTGCTGTTAACATGGACATCAAAATTTGCAGGAATCCAACCTACAAAAAATTAAAATAAAAAATTAAGTGTTTATTTTTTAAAAGTTATACTTCGCTTTGAAAAAAAAATACCCTTTCTACATTGTTAATTTCTGTGGCATATTAAAATGTAAGTGTTAAAATATTTGTGGTTTTCTGCTCATTTTAGTGTAATGATGTCACCCACAATTACTACTCCACTGAACACACACTACGCATCCACGCCCGTTGTCCGTGAATTTCCTACTTCAAGGCAAAGACTTCGTTTTGCAGACAACACTACATCTCCGATATCATCCATCGAGTCATCTCCTCGTATGACACAAGATGTGTAAGTTGTGTAGTAAATAATATGTTGAAACTAAATTAATCGAATTACACTCGATTAATAAATGTGATTTATATTCTCCTTCAGCACAATCAATTCAAGTGACAAAACGCTAGACAACTCAAACCTTCAAGAAAAGGATGGTTTCAACGCCAGTACATCGTTTTACCCGTGAGTGCAGTAAAGGCCTATACCTGGTTATTTACACATGATCCCTCTAAACACTAAACGTACAGATAGGATTAATTAAACATTCGTCCTACGTACACTATCATACAGCCCTTTACTGTGAAGTACAATTACATTCTAGTCAAATGAATAGTTCAATAGATTCAATAGGTTCAATTGGAGATTATATTGAACAATTCGATAGGGTAAATTAATTAAATTAATATAATTAATATTTTTAAATACGTAGTGATAATTAAAATCATTGTTTAACTTTCCAGTGATCTACTTGTTGAAAGCGTGAGGGAAGTTGGATCCGACAAAGCTATATTCAATGTAACTGGCAATAGAATTGTAAATATATCGCATATAGTCGACGCGTCACGCCGTTTGGAAAACCATGAGTGCCCGAATTTGCATAGACCGGGCTACCTGTCATTTGATCACGAGGTGAGATATGGCTTCTCTAGTGACCTGGTCTTCAAATGCACCTCGTGTCAAGAGGTTCGTTCTATAAACACTTCTGGAAAGGAAAAAAAGGACAGAAAAAATATTAATTTAGCTGCTGCGTGGGGCACTGTCTCAATTGGACGTGGCCACTGGCATTTGCAAGAACTAATGGCCATGCTAGACGTTCCAAGTCCGTCATTTGCGACATACAAAAGCTATGAAGACAGTGTTGGGCAGGTAATTTATAATCGTAATAATATATAATTCACATAATCGGTAAAAAATAAGAAGTTTAAATTTATATGCATTTTTGTGTATACTAATTCATGTGTAAGTGTATTGTGAATGACACAACTAAAATTGATAAGGCAATGATTATAAAACATATATATAAATAAAACAAACCATATTATATTTTATATAGTGCTTGCAATTTTGTGTTCTTACAGAGCTAGTGGTAGTGGTAGTTATAGTGGTTGTGGTAGTGGTAGTGGTAGTGGTAGTGGTAGTGGTAGTGGTAGGAGTTGGGGGGGTTATGGTAGGGGAGTGGTAGGGTAGGGGTAGTGGTAGGGGTAGTGGAGGGGTTTAGTGGTAGGGGTTATGGTATGGTAGGGGGTAGTGGTAGGGGTAGTGGTGGGGGTATGGTAGTGGTAGTGGTAGTAGTCAAGTTGCAGTGTAGAAAAGTAACATACCGAAGTCAAAATTAATTTTATTCTGCACGTATAACTTATCAGTTTCAATTCGTTTGTCAATACCGATTATTGATTGTCATTTTATGTGAAGGAAGGTAATTTTAATTTTGTTTAACAAATACTTTCGTGCAAAGTTATCATTTACGCTATTGTTTCTTGTTTGTATCTTTTACTACAGGCATGGCTAGAATCATTGTCTTCAGCCATTGAAGCAGCAATGGCTGAAGAGATAGCCTTGGCGTTGGCAGCTGGGGATGTAAATAAAATTGGTGTACCACAACTAATCGTAATATTAGATGGGGTGGAGCCACAGGACACGGCACAGTTACATGCTAATCTGGAGTGCTGAAATTATCGCCGCCGGACAAAAAGATTTTGTTTATTGGCGTTCGACAAAATATTTCATTTGTGCCACCTACAAACAGAGGAGAAACCCACCCTGTCATAAGTTTCAAGATTGGATAAGTCTTCACCAGCGATGGAGGCTGATATCATAGTCGAAGGTTTCCGTCTCAGCGAGTCGCTGCACGGAGTTCAGTACAAAGAGTGCGTATAATGAATATAATTAATTCATAAAAGGAGAAAAATTAGTGCTACGTATTGTTTTAAATTTACCAAACAATCTGTAGATTTGAGCTATTATGACCTAATGCGTTGACGCGTTCGCTACAATAAAACGAATTTATTTCACCACATATCACTTATGTGATTTAAAATATGCCTAAGCTAAATGTGAGATCATAATTGTTACGTCAATATTTCCTCTTTATTCAGGTTCATAGCAGATGGAGATTCGAGCGTGTTCAAGAAAATAAAAGAACTGCTCTTTGGGGCGTTTTGTAAAGAAAACCGGGGTGCTCTAACCATTTGGTAAAAAAACTTTTCCAAAAACACATGCGCTAGCAGATGAAAATGCTGCAATTCGAAAGGTAAATATACAAAAATTTTTTTGTCTCCCTTCCCTCCCGGGTTAGATCATTGTTCATTTTTTGGCTGTGCCGCTAGTCAGTATATAATATGGCCTGTCCCAATTTGGGTGGGGGTTCTTCACATTCCATACCCGGGTTAAATATTCATTTACCTTTCATTGCTAATTTCTCAGACCTCGATTTGCACCATTGTTACGGTTTTAATGTATTGTTTTAAGTGAATTAACAATAATTTGACTTGCTTCAGGTACTGAAGGGAAAAATAAAAGACATGGGAGGGTAATCTAGATTTCTGATATCAGAAAATTCCAGAGCGGAAAATCCCTCAGCTTCGCAACTGAAAAAAGACCTTTTGAACGCTCCTCGTCATGCCTTCGGGGACCACACGTCTTGTCGGCAACCCTGTGTGTCGGGGGGAAATGACGTGGAGAAAACTTTTGCGAAATCCCTAAATTTCGCCAGCTGCGTATTGCGGGATCATGAACGCCTTGTGGTCACGCGGACAGCCGATCAACAATGATACCACAACCTGGCGGAAGCGTATAGCATTTGTTGCAAAGTTCAAGGGCGGAAAACAAGTTTTCTACGGGCCCGATCGTCCTTTATCACCGAAACACAAGGGGCCGGGTTGTCTTTCCAGCATGGGGACAATTGGCATGCCATTGCCTGGAAAAAAACTGTTGGGCACAGTCCTGGCAAAGTGTTGAAGGGCGTTATCAGGAGCCGTATTATCAAGAAGTCATCGGTTGCAAGGTATTTATCAAATAACTACGATTTAAATAATAACAGTTCTATAGCGGAGCGGAGGCATAATAATTATAAATTCCTGTTTTGGTTTCTGATGTTGCTTGAAATTATTGATTCTAGAAACATCAAAAGGAAATACAGACACATGCGTAAAATTGCTGGTGGAAATGCAGTCAATCCTGATTATGGCGCTCACTGCGAGAAACCAGATATGCCTGATGAGGAACTACGGGAAGGTGGTGAAAGGATAGTGGCACTTCTCACCGTTACTCCGGACGAGCAGAAAACGATTGAGGAAGCCACAAGAGGCCAGGCCAGCAACCCTAGATGGTTCGAAGAGCGCCGGCAACGTCTGACTGCCTCTAACTTCGGGGGAAATATCAAGCGGGGGCGCCTCCCGGGCCATGGTCAAGAGGTAAAGATTCCTTCATTTTAATTCGGCGCTTAGAGTGGGGGAAAAAAACACGAAAGTTCTGCCATTTAGGGAGTGAGGGGATGATGAACTACAAGTAGAAGCTTGGGAATAATAACTTGATCTCGAAAAAGGGTACCTGGGGGCGTCTCCTATGGGGTTGTGGGGAGGGATAAATAAAATTTGGGGGAAAAGCCCAATTTACCCAGCATGATCCCTACGTGCGCGAAGGAGTTTTAAAAAATTCTATTTCAAAACCAAAGCCGACGGAAAATCATCCCCGTCGACACACTGTACCCTTATCAGGTAAGCATTGTGCAGTAATTCCATATCAAAAAGGTTTCACGATAGAAATTTTTTTAAAAAATATTGCTTTGTTTTTTTACAGATAAAGGCCAATTGAAAATCCCATCGTAAGAGTGCGATTTCTTTTATACACCCCAAAGGCCTAGCGTGGAGACTATTCCAAAGGACGAGGGAATTTATAAAAATTAGATAGAAAAACTACAACTTTTTTATCTGTTTTCCATGCTCCAAAAAATAGTGGACCCTCGTGTCCCCGGCAATGCCAGTACGAACCGGCTCCAAAAATCATCAAAAAAAGAATAAAACTAAATAAAAGGGGAATTTCCCCTTTTTGGAATGAAATAATATGCCCCTTTAAAACCCCAGATAGGTTTTAACTAGGAAAAAGCCCCAAAATCTTGTTAACAGTGACGAGTAGTGTTTTAGTAATAAAAATAATAATAAATAATAATAATAAAAATAAAAATAATAACAATAATTAATAAAAAATAAAATAAATTTGATTTTGAGTCTCCCACTCGTTATATAATGATTACCAGGAAAATTTGCATTTAAAATTGTTATGATTAGGTATATTAATAGGGTTTTGAGTTTAGTTGGTATGGGCGCGTAACTGTAAGGCCAAATGCTTCACTCTAGCCGATATAGGCTAGAGACCCCTTTGGTATGGGGGAAAAGTAATGTAACCGGGGAGCTGCACAGGCTCACTCACCGTCTAAAAAAACCTTGGCGTTTTTCCCATAATTATCAAAAAAAGTTCTAAATGTTCCCGGGTACCAAAACAACTCCTAACTCCCTCTAACAACGCTTTGGAAAAGTCTTGTTGGCTAAGGGGCCCTTTACACCCAAAAGGGAAAAAATAGGGTTTAAACCCCGGGCGGGGTTTGAACCTTTTTCAGGCACGTTGTTGGGTGACGGATCTGGGATTGAGCTGCCATGTTTATGGAATTTTCTGTTCTGTGAAAAAAAAAAAAAAACAATCCCATAAAGCATGTAGTGTTTAAATTTTAAGAAATTTTTAAAAACGAAAAAAATCGTAAAATTGCGATTTTCCCTGAGAATAATTTTTCGATTGCCTCAAAAAAAATGTCAGTTCTAAGTTCAGAGATTTCGAAGGCCCCCAGAAAATTTCATCTCATTTGGGGTATCGTTTTGCCGAAGTCGTGTTAACAAAAACACAAAAAAAACAAACAGAAACAAAGAAAAAAGAAAACTTCCGGGTTTTTTCTAAGTGTAGTGGAATGGAATCTACGCTACGCTAAAAAAATTTAAAACCCGTTTTTTTAAAAGCGTAATTATCGAAAAACAAATTCTGCGTCGGATATTTATTTTGCTTTTTCCTGATAAGGAAGTGGTTTTTCTTCGTATAATAATAGTGAAAAAATTTCAAGGGGTGAAATTTTAAAATTGTCTACCTCACCCATTACAGAGTCTAGAAAAATTCTTTATTTCACTATGGTTTTTTTGGGGTTTTTTTTATTATATATAGTTTTTTTTTTGGGATGGTTGGAGGAATTTCATTCTTAGGGTGAAGCTCCCTTAATCATCCTTACTCTGTCCGTGTGTCACGTCGTTGACATTGTCCTTCAATAATGTGGATACAGAATATTTTTGGTGACACGAGGCGTTAGGGGGGGTGGGCTAGCTAGCCCCCCGGAAGTTTATTAATTCCGTACCCATCTCCTCCACCAATTGATTAGACTTCAACCTCTTACACGGCACCTCTACCACCAACTATAATGAAACGCTGAAACGAAATCTATTGTTGTTATTATTATTATTATTATTATTATTATTATTATTATTATTATTATTATTATTTTTACTATTATTATTATTATTATTATTATTATTATTATTATTATTATTATTATTATTATTATTATTATTATTATTATTATTAGAGGATGATGGAGTCTTGAAATATTTAGATACTTGGTGCAAGTATGTAAATTTATTCATCTAATACTGTGTTGTTTTTGTGTTACCTCAAGTATAATATTTTTATATTCAATATTCAAGTTTTGCTTTTTTTAGTTTGTTTTGTTATACAGGACGGTGTTCCACTGAGTTTGTTCTATTTTTCTTTGTTATTGTTGTAATAACTTCGCACAACACCGTAGTTGTATGAAATGTACACATTGTTGTGGTTTAAACCACAGACAAGCCTTACTTCAAGGCTTTGTGGACCGAAGCATAATCTAAAAAAAATAAAAAAAATATTATTATTATTATTATTAATATTATTACTATTATTATTATTATTATTATTATTATTATTTTATTATTTTATTATTATTATCATTATTAGATTGTGTATTCTTGTGCAATTTGGTAATGTGGGTACTTTCGTTCCCGCGCTTGTATTTTTAAGATTTGTCATATACTTATTACAGGGTCAATAATCTTCAATTATAGAATAGATGAATAAAGTAATATTTATTGTTAGCGTTTTCCTGTTATAATAATTTATATTCTCTCATAAGGTATAATGATGGAATGATTCATACATAATTATTGTTAGACTTGCTTGAACCCACCACAGCGTCAAGAATTTTCAATTACACCATGTTATAAAACTTTATAATACTATTATATTTCAGGTTTGTTTTATTGATTAAATAAATGATTCACTCATTGTAAATATTTTACTATTGGACCTTTATTATTTATACTAGGAAGCTTCACAAACGCTTTTTCAGGCGCGTTGTTGGATGGGCGTAATTTTCTAAAAAGCGAAAAAAGCATAAGATTGAGATTTTCATAAGAAATAATTTTTTTATTGCGCTCAAATTTCACACGAATATATTTATTCATAAAATTAAGGTTCTGAAAAAAATCATTACAATCGGATAAAGCATGTTGGTGTTATAAGTCGAAGAATTTTTTTTAAAGAAAAAAAAACGTAAAATTGTGATTTACATGAGAAATAATTTTTCGATTGCGCTAAAATTTCACACGAATATAATATAAAAGTCTGGGCCCGGGGTAGAATTGGCTCAGAGCATGGCTCTGCTAATCGTAAAAGGCGATTCAAGAGAAAAAGTCCACCTCGCAAACATCAGCTAGAATGAATGGTAGTATTTTACTCCCCAAAACTAGAGGCGAGCTCTGGCAATCGTCGTCGGGGACCTTGTCCCCTTCCCTTGACGACCCCTCGACGACGACGACGACGACAATGACACCACGATCATGACGAAGACAATGACGACCGCGACGTGAGAACCCCCTTTCCTCCCCTTACCCGTGGCTGGTTCTGACCAGCATGGGCTCCCCCCCTCCCCTCCTAGGTTAGAGTGGTGTATTATGACCTAACGGTTGACGCGTCCTTAATCCAAATAAACCCAAAAAAAAAGGTTCTGTGAAAACATTATTACAGTCGAATAAAGCATGTAGGTGTTATAAGTCGAAGAAATTTTGTAAAAATCGAAAAAAATCGTAAAATTGCGATTTTCATGAGAAATAATTTTTCGATTGCGCTCAAAAACGGGGCAGTTCTAAGTTCAAAGATTTCGAAGGCCTCCAGAAAATTCCATCGCAATTGGAGTGTTGGTTTTGCCGGAATCGTGTCAACAAACACACAAAAATATAAACAGAAAAAAAGAAAAAAAGTAAAATATTCCGGATTTTTTCTCCAGTGTAGTGAAATGGAATCTTCGCTTCTCTCATCTAATTAATTTGAAGCTTGTTAGTTATACTTCTTCATGAATTGTCTACGAGTCTGCTTTAAAATACTTTGCATAATATTTTATTTTATTATTTATTATTGTTATTGTTGTTATTATTATTATTATTATTATTATTATTATTATTATTATTATTATTATTATTATTATTATTATTATTATTAATTATTATTTTTATTATTATTATTATTATTTTTATTTTTTTGGGATGTATTTCATACAAACTCGGTTAAAACCGGGAGCTAACATGTTGTACGGACTTACGTCAAGTACTTCCATGTGTACCTATTACAAATATTACTTTTGTCTTAACTCTAACTAAAATAAGTCATTTATAAATTGTAATATTGTTTGTAGATGATGTTTTCTTTTTTGCTGTGTACGGCCCGTGGCCGATTTCTCGTCGCCATCCTAGCATTTGCTCTTCGGACTATGGGAAACCACGAAAACCATGTCAGGATGGAAGCTGTCTCGGAATCTCGAAGTATCTTCTTAGTTTAGAAATTTACGAAACTATTCTACACGTGTTGAGTTTTTACTGCCTTTTGAGTCTCGATGATACATTAGGTTGAAGATCTGTTTTTAATGCTTTCATGTGCTTCTTGGGTATGATGCCGTTGGCTGATAATGAATGGATTGTATTTACCTTTTCTGTTCCACATCTTCTTGATCTCAATTGCAAGTTCACTATACTTGTCAATTTTTTTCTTCCACTGGTCTCGACGTTATGGCACATTGGGATAGCAACGTCGATAAGGGTAGTTTCTTGTTTCTTCTTGTCAATTATTATTAAATCCGGTCTGTTGTGATGTATCGTTTGGGTCTGTTATAACTGTGCGGTCGTAATATAATTTGTAATTTTTACTATCTAGTACTTTCTCTGGTTTGTTTTTTGTAGTAAGGTGTGTGTGTGTAAATGAGGTTGTACTGATTGCTAGTTTTTGATGAATAAGTTAGCTACTTGGTTATGTCTGTAGAGGTAATCTGTTTGACATAGTGACTTGCACCCGGATATGATGTGTTCGATTGTTTCACCCTTTGCACTACATTTTCTACATTGATCGTTTTCTGTCGCATTTTGTATTATGTATTTTTTATAATTGTTCGTCGCAATCACTCTGTCTTGAATAGCCATCAAAAAACCTTCTGTTTCTCCAAATAGTTCCCCGTTGTTTAAAACCACCTATTTGATGCTTAATATCTACGTGACCTTTGTGTAGTTCTTCATAATGTCTCTTGTGTAGGGTCTTTTCTGCGAGCCCGTAACTTTTTTGAAGCGTCAGTTATGAGTTTCCCTTGTAGTTTGACATTTTGTTTGCTAGATTGAGTGGAGTTAATGATTTGACAGCTAGCACCACAGCCCTATGCAGTGTGGATTGGTTGCTCTTTGTAAAAAAGTTTTTTTCTTAAAATGTCTATTTGTTTATAATATAAGTTGTTCAGATCAATTAGGCCCCGTCCTCCTTTTTCTTTTGGAAGTGTCAATCTCTCTATTGCTGATTTAGGATGATGTATTCTGTGTTTGGTAAGTGTAGTACGAGTAATATTTCCAACGCGTGGATGTTGTCGCGTCCATTTAATGTTTCCCGAATAAATATGTCAGTACTGGTACAGCATATGTTTTTTATTGATGTGATCTTGTTTTACCGTTTAGTTGCGTCTTGAGGATAGACTTTAGTCGTTTCTTGTATGTATCTATCAATTTTGTTTTCATAACTTTATGTTCAATTCTGGCAGCTTGTGAGAATCCTAAATATTTGTATACATCGTTATCGTCCATTATTCCAATCCTATTTCCATCATCTAGCTGGAACTCTTCTGCTTGTGTAACCTTACCCTTTTCGATATGTAGCGCCCTTACATTTGTCTACTCAAACTCCATGCAGATATCTTGACTAAATTCAATGTTGTATTGACTAGACTGTTTAGTTGAGCAAAATTTGATGCATACAACTTTAGGCATCCATGTAGAATGGGTGGGAAATTGTGTGACATACCACATTATGTCCTTAATTTTAAATCCGTATGTCGATTCGTTAAGCATATGTGACAGTGGGTTTAATGACAGACAAAACCATAATGCACTTAATGAGTCCCCCTTGGAAAATTGCCACGTTTTAATTTGTATGGATCTGTAGTTATCTGCTGGTTTTTCATTTTTTTTAGTTTTAGTGTTGTTCTCCATGTCTCCATTACTGTCTTCAAAAGTTTACAATTACTGGGTTGATTTTATATATTTGTAAAATCTGAATAAGCCATGTGTGTGGTGTTGAGTCAAAGGCTTTTCTTATAGTCAATGAAGTTTACGTGAATATTCCTTTTCTTATTGTGTGCCTGATTCATTACAGTAGAGTCAATAATGTTGTCTTTTACATCCCTGTGAGTTCTTACAGCATCCTTTTTGTCCTGGGCCATGATATTGTGTTCTTCGCAATGATTATATACTTTATTTGTTATGCTTTGAAGTCAATTTTTATATATAGTTGGTAGACATGTAATTGGCCGATATTTACTTGGGTTCTTCGTGTCATTGCCCTTTTGGGTTTGAGAAAGGTTACTCCTTCAGTAAAGAATTCGGGTATTTTTTTAAACTCCATTTATAAAACTCGTTGAGACATTTTCTAATTTGATTGTGAGTATAGTATTAAATTTCTTATACCAAACATTTTGAATGTTATCATTACCTGGTGCTTTCCAGCTATGTGTAGCACTGATTGTCGACTTTAATCATCAATAGTTATACTTCGAATCTCATCTCATTAATATCGCTCATCCTAGCTATTTCATCTTGAATCCATTGTGGGATCCTGGTTGTGTGCACCGGGTTACCCCATATTCCTGTCCAAAACTCTTCTATCTCTGTCTTAGTTGGTGTTCCATTTCCTATTATCTTCGGTACTAGATAGTTGTTGGTAAAAATGTTTTCCTTTTCTTTAAACATTCGGTTTTTTTTCTTTTCTAATACTACATTTTTTATATCTTTTTAATCTCTTAGCTAGAGCACTTACTTTTTGTTTAAGTGTATCCAAATATTCGTGAATGAATTCGTTAAGTGTTTCATGCTTTGCGTGAACCTTGAATCTTTCAAATATATTTTGGCAGTATCTTATCACATTTTTAGATCGATTTCCCATTCGGTATTGTTCCAGTCGACCGATATCTCTCCTAAGCTCAACGATTCTCCCAACTAGTCGCTTTTCCCATTTCGTACTTTTCTTCTCCTGTTTTGTCTTTGAAGATGTTGCAGATTTTACCTTTAAGCCCAAATATCTAAACCACTGCTACAGCGGCACAATAAATTGCCGCATGAACGTCTGCAAATGATAGTTCGTCTTGTGTGTAATCTGATAAAATATGTGTGTTCATTATGTGTACCGCTGTCTTCATTTCCTTTGAATTATTATTATTATTATTATTATTATTATTATTATTATTTTTATTATTATTATTATTATTACTATAATTATAATTATTATTATTATTATTATTAAATAACGGTCTTGTTTTAAATAGTTCAAAAACCAAATTCATTGTATTTCGTTTTAAAGAGAAGACTACTATTCCTCAAATGAACATTGTTTACCATGAATCAAACTGCATTGAAACAACTAATTGTGAATGCAAGTGTATTGAAAGCTTTCGAGTATATAAAAATTTGGGATTGTATATGGATTCATCATTGAGTTGGAGCATGCATATAAATATGTTAACAACAAACTTCGATCCATCAGTTTTTATCATCTACTATCTTAAAAAAATTATGCCATTAAATGTTTTTAAGGCAATTTTATTTCGCTATTTTTCAAACGAATTTGCAATTTGGTATCATTCATTGGGGGGGAACATTTGATTATAAACTAACATCACTGATCACTGCTCAAAACTATATCATGAGAACCATATTTAATCTTCAGCGGCTTCAGTCAACTGACTTTGTTTATATAGAGCACGACATTTTTCCATTGCCACAACTGTATTTTTATAGAACTGTTTTTATATGTTTTTAATAATCTTAGTACCATGACTTTGTAATAGTTGCTGTCAATACTAGAATTCATCAGTGCTACATTTAACCGTACCTGACTTTAGATTAACAAATACACGTAACCAGTTATCATATAAAGCCCCTTTTCTGTCAATTCTATTTTATGCAAGATTCCAGAGTTTAAACCATGTATGAAATATGTTCATTTTAAAAAACTTGCAGAAAATGCAGTAAAAAGAGGGAGTTATTTTCATTTTAAAATTGCTTTTACCTTTAATATTAAGATTTTCTATGTAGGCCACTTGTTCGTTGTTTTACTGAAATGTATTATTGAATTGGTTACATTTAAACTTATTATCATGAATTTTTAATATACATTGTATTTTTAATTTATTTATTTAGTTTTAAATTTGGGTTTAAATTTTTTTGTTAAGGTTTTAAGGATGTATAGTTCATTAAAATTTACCGTGGCGGCTGGCACAATTATAATGTAATATGTGAAGCAGTCCTTCACACGAGCAGTCTGCTATGAAGGCAACTTGCTTGTTTTATATTGTTAAATGTATTGTGTGTGTTTAATCAAAAAAATTGAAATTGAATTGATTGAATTATTATTGTTATTATTATTATTATTATATTATTTTTATTATTATTTTTATTATTATTATTATTTTATTATTATTATTATTTTATTTTATTTTTTTAAATTTGTTTTGTTTACATATGAAAAAATGTGATTTAGTCAATTCACCACTGTTATCATTTCACAATTTGGTCCGACTCTCAAAATAATGGGAATTTCCCCATTGTTTTCTATGAGAGACTGACAAACCCTCCTTATTGTAGCGACCACAAGACATTTATTTGTGTACATTTCATTTTTTGTATAATACAAAGCGAGAATGACATGACCAACATCTCACGATAAAAACAGGACATGACCTTCGATTGACATTCGGCTTGTTTGTTGGCATTTCCGCTAAAAAGTGCATTTGTGAACCCTCAAATAATATACAGAGTGCTGTCACAATATGTTGCAGAAAAAACAGTCATAGATTCTCGTAAATGCTCTGTCCCCCTTTGGGTTGCACATTCTTACGTAGGATTTTTCTTATAAAATAGTTTATAATAGACTATACATATTCATTGATTTTAGGGTCTATACATTATTCTTATACTCGAAACCCTCAAATAGGCTTTGTGGGTTCGAGAAAATATTCTCGTTGCTCTTTTATCAAAACCAATGAGGGATGAGGGTAGTATTACGTATAATTTCAATGAAAAAGTTTCTGTCTGATTGTGTTACAAATTGCGGAAATGTTGACCATTTTTTTTAGGGAGGATTTGATTTTCAACCATTGACAAGAACGCCGCTATTTGTAACATCACAAGGCGATTTGAAAAGCTTGCTTATATTAGACAATTCACAAAGTAGTGATTTTTGTGAAACCCTCAATCTTTCGCTTGGGGAGATTTAGTTCAACACTTTTTAAAAAAGAAAAACGTTAACATTATAAGACAATATTTTTAGTAAACATTAGCTCTTCCCACACGAATAACTCAAACTCAAAATATTTGTGCATTGGATAATATATATAAATATATAAAATTAGGTTATCCATAATGTCCACAATTTTTATGTCCCGTAATTTTAGTGCGGCTTGGGAATTATGATTTTCCCTTTTCCGTGGAATTAAAGGGGAAATTTGAGGTGATCGCATCTGTAAGCAAAATCGGATGTAAACAAGGTCAGACGAAAAATAATTTTCGGGCACTGTCTGCCCAATGATATTTCCTAGCCCCATTTCCCTTTTCCTAAAAAAATCGGGTTGTTCTTCCATCCCTTCGGTCTACCATAGAAATGTAACGTTGACCTTTTCAAAAAAATTTTTTCCTTGTTGGGCGCAATAAGTTGTGGTTTCCATTCATATTTTCTTTTTCGGTGCCAAATTTTTCAGGAAACCCCTTTTTATATTTGTAGTCCCGAATTTTTGCCCCTATTTGGGGAACTTCAAAACTCAGATTGTGGTTGTAGAGGGGATATCTGGGAAAAAAATAGCCCTGACCTTGAAAAAATTGGGAACAGAAATGGTTCTTTTTTTATCGGATTCAGAAAAAAAAAACCCCTTTAAAAAACCCAAAATCTCGGAAAATCAAGGTGTCGAAATTTTTTAAATTTTTTCAAAAAAATTTTATAATTAAAAAAAGTTAATTTCCCCTTCTTAAGGTTTGGGAAAACCATTCTCACTTTTAACCCAAAAAGTTAAGTCAAAACTTTCCAAGTATAGCTAGTTTTAGAATTTTTTTAAATTTACATGACTAATTAAATTTTTTAAATTTAATTATGTTCAGATAATAAATAAAAATGAACTTCGGCGAAAATCAAAATATCAATCTTATCAAAGTAATACAAATTATAACAGCAGGGGCAAAAGTTACATTTCGTGTAAAATTAGCAACTATTCAGGGTTTGTGTAATTGATTAATGATATGCATTGCATTAATTAAATTTATATGAAAAATGAAAATACTCGGTGTTTTGTAAAATAAATCTGTATCATGGGGGGTCATCCCAACAAAATATAAATATTTGTTTATTTATCTATTAGTGTGGCTCAGTCATTAGTCTTGTTTTGGGTTTATTACTCCTTCAATGCAGACGGTCGCGGGTTCAAATTCTGGTTCAGCCTGAGTTCTTTTAAATTTCTCAAATTTACTTTCATCCATAAATGTGATATTAGCGCATATGAAAACGGTGGCTTGAAGCATCCTAGCAATGAAAGTGACAGACATAGTAATAACAAATTGTGTATGTAAAGGTACCTTATGAATTGTTCTTGGAACTGAGTTCGTAGATAATAAATGCAATTAAATGGATAACATTGGGATAAAATGCAGATTCAGTACTATAGATAGGCCAATTATTACTGCTTTACGTAGAGAACCAGCCCAAGAACAACTTGCCCCTTTTCAGATGGCTTATTCTTGATACATTGTGGGTGTGAAAATAGACGGATGGGGGGGGGGGGGATTAATTAGCATCGATTAATCCATCGTCATTCAAACAAGATATTGCATTTTAACGTAGGGATATGCCCTACCTAAGCCATGTGTGAAAAAGTATATCATTTCCTGTGACTGGTTTCGAACATTCATCATGAAACTGTGAACCACCACTGTAGTTACAAAACAGTAAATTACAATACAGAAGTTCGTATAATTAAATTATTGATGGGCAGATATTTATTTTGAAATATCGAACTATCGGTAAAGGCAATAGGCATCCTTCAATTGAAAAAAGAGTCGGGTCTGTTTTCCCCCTAAAGAAAGGTTAGCTTGATGGGTCATGCAATGAAGAAATAAAACTTGTATGCGATATAGTTACGATATTATTGATTTTTGAACATAGGAAAGTAAGTGTTGTAGAATAGGTACTTATAAAATCGATTCGTATCAAGTTTTGAAACTAACACACTAATTAAAAATTTCATTGATTGAACAATTTTGTTTGGGACAATATAAACCGGGAGTAGGCCTAAGGCAACTGAAGGATTTGAAGGGACTTGGAAGGATTTAATGAATGACATGTCCTTGGATAATAAAACAAATTTTTATTTACATTGGCCTACTATCAAATTTCAATTAAACCCGTGCATATTATTCCATAATTTATTATTGTATTATATATAAACGACCAAACGACCAACACGCCACTATTTTGTAATATTCATTGAAGGGTAATAAGTTTTTTTTTACATATTAATCATTGGGAATCACCTACTAACTATTTATAAATTAAGGACGTCATCTGATCACATTGACTAAGTATTTTCAATACTTCCTGTTTGTTTGGCTTATTTAGTGGGTTTTGATTTTTTGTAATACGTTTTCAAACATTTTAAAAAGTTGTGGTGCACATTGCATAGAGCGAAAAGAAGCGTGTTTTTTTTAAAACAATTGGTTAAATGGGAAATTTACAATTTCGAATTATTTTGTAATTCAGATTAACGTTTGTTTACATTACGACTTATGGATATTTCTGGGCACTGATAAGTGTTAAGTGTCCGAAAACAACATTAAATAACTAACTAACTAACAATTATGCATGGAAATTTTCATTATTTGCCATTTAAAAAATAAAATCGTGTACATTATAGGGATAGGCTTATAGCGCAACTCCTCTCAGCAGACTTGCTATGAAAGATTGACCCAAAGCTGATAACATGGGAACGAGAAATATAGAAAGAGACTGTCCGGTCTCTATATAATATTTATCAATTATCATTGTTTATAAGTATATGAGTTAATAAAACCAATGTATTAATATAGTAATTTTATTGCTGGATGACGGATGCAAATCAAAATAGGTGATGTCAGTTTTCTGAATATTTAAATTTGGAAAAGATTTAGCGCAAATAATTACACTACAATTAGAAAGGTCAAGGGTTACTGACATTCAATTAATAAAAACGTTATGCCCAAAACTGAAAATACTTTGTTTCTATCCCCCACGTTTAATCTTAATCCAAATCTACCATTTCATTTTCAAATTACGTGTAAAATTTAATTTTAAAAAAAAACAATAAACAATATTAATTTAATTGAAGTAAATTAATTAATCGCTAATTAATTGCAAAATTAGGAGTTGGGGCCCAGGTAGTGATGCATTTGTGTTTTTTCGTGTTAGGTTGTTATTCATTTCTCTAAGGCCTATTAAATTATTTCGTGTGGCCCTTACATAGAATAGAAAACTCCAGAACGTCATACCATAATTAAATAATTCATTTTATCAACACATGACTTTAAACTTTGATTTTATGAAACCCATTTATTTATCAATTAGTTTCATTTGAGTTTATATTTTGTTAGTGTTTCTAGAGTGTTTATTTAATTTTTAAAATATCAGTTAGTTTTCTTAGTTTGACGTCCAATATTTCATGTTAGTTATTTTTTAATCAACTAACGGATTCGTCGCAATTAAAATTTTAATTAATTTAATCAACTAACGGAATCTGCAAATAAAATATGTCACCTAAAACCAATTCTTACATTCATATTGGACTTTTGACAGTAGCTTTTTCGCAAAAAAGTTTGTATATAGACTTACAATGAATTTTTAATTCATATTCATTATTTAACTTTATATGCAAATTTGATAAATTTCGACACCTTAGATTTTCCGAGACTTTTAGTATGTTAAATGGGATTTTTTCTGAATCCGATGTAAAAAGAACCATTTCTGTTGCAATTTGTTCAAGGTGAAAATTTAGTTCATCTCCTCTATGGTCAACGTCAACGAGGTTTACAACTCCACGTGGAGTAATTTCTTCTCGAAGTCCCTTGTGGATAGCATTCATACTATTATTTGTCGCACAAAAAGACACTCGTTGGAGGAATTCTAGATGTATATTGTATAATAATGATTATAAATTCA
Organism: Sweltsa coloradensis; assembly: GCA_024449915.1. Classification (NCBI taxonomy): domain Eukaryota; kingdom Metazoa; phylum Arthropoda; class Insecta; order Plecoptera; family Chloroperlidae; genus Sweltsa; species Sweltsa coloradensis. The sequence continues at coordinate 39,552 of JAMZAV010001842.1, forward strand.
ATTATTTATTTTCTACTCTCGGCTGTCGCACCTGCACTTGGCTTCATGTATATAAGGTAAAGAATTCGGATGCTTAGTACCGAGTTCGCATTGTATATTGTTATTATAAAAATTATTATATATAATAAGGCATTCTTGAATTATTAAATAAATTATTCCAATTGTATTTGTAATTAAGATGCGAAAAGTAAACGGGATCCTGATGCAAATGTACAAACACAAATATCAATAAATCAAATCTCTTTGTTTTCAAAAAAATAATGTATAATTACAAATAATTGTGTGTATAAGCCCCAATGGGACAAGATTGTGTCTCATTACAAGTGTAACATTTATATTACAATAAATATTTCCAAATATAAATGGCCTAGGAATCAATATTCTGTCCCGTCACAAAATAAAAGTTTGAACAGTTTCAGATTCATTGGAGTGTGAGGTTGACAGTGGAGGACAACAGTTGCTTACTAAATTAGTGTGTTGTAAAGTTCGCACACAAAGAGATATTTATAATGCCCGGACCTTTCTTTAGAATCTGTTCTTCAATACCTAGCCTATAGAAGAAGACCCTATTTTACTCTAAACCCCTTCGCCCCTCGCCCCCCCCCCCCGTAACCCCTGAAGAGAGGCAGCCTTCCATTCACAGACATCTGAGAAGTTGCCTACCTGCACGGGGCACTTTCAACCAAACCACATTCAAACGCCCGCGTAGTTTTGACCAGTAGCGCCCAACTAGCGGATTTGCTTGGTAATAGACGACCATAGATAGTCTCGTTAATAAGTATAATTTTATATACAACTTTTACGCACTTCTACCGACCTTCCGAGCATGTTTTATAGTACGTCAATGCAAGGCCGAAGGGAATAATGCCAGAGCGTTGATTCCATGTAGTAATAATACAGTGTTTTCTATAATCCAAATGGACTTGGTTCGAGCTCTCATGCACTCATTGGCTCATTACAGCAAAACGGTCACACCCGGGAATCGAAATCGAAAGCTGAATTGAAGTTGTACTTCAACATTTACACAATGGTTATATACTGATCAAAATATCATAATTTTTGTTAACATGTGATTATAAAAGGCAAGTAATAATAATATTGACACAACACATGAAGGCAGCAATGTTCATTCTGTATCAATGATGTACTTCGTTACGTATTTGACTTAGCGAGAAATGGTGTTGCTTTAAAATTTATTTATGCATTCTTGAATAGAGAAAATAATGTGAAAGGTTATTTCAAATGTCCCGAGAAATAATAATATAATAACGCAAGTAAGCAAACATAAAAATATACTTCGAAAGAAATTCATTACCGTTTCATAATTTCAACACACATTACATTGGTGTTCCTTCTCCTTTCACAATTATTTTTTCACTTCATTAATTAACATACGTGCCTTGCCGTCGTTGTAGCATACGTGCATTACATTGGATGTCATTGGGTACAGCTATTGGGTATAGGTTTTGAAGAAATATATTTGAATGAATTTAATGTATAGGTATATCATGGAAATAGTTTGTACGAATATTAAATATTTATGTTTTCTTATTAGGCCGCCACCTACAGAACAAAATATGTCATAATCAAAAGGCCGGAGAATAGTTGACTTTTTTCATCTTTCCGTTCAATGCAGTCAGAAAAAAATCGGAAGCATAAACTCAATGATAGGTACTATTGTTGTACACTATACATACTGTACTTTTATGGATACGGACTTGATAGAAGAAAATGTGACGAGTTTCAATCGTATTGAATATTCAAATGTCAAATGAATAATAAAAAAACAGCACTTTCTTCAGAAGCCATTTCAAATTCCCATTCTTATATACCAGTCATCAATGGATCAGTGCATGGTTGCATCAGGAGGTTGCTTTGCACAGCTAGCTAAAATATCATCCTGATTAAATGTATTCACAACCATATTAATATTATGGTATACTTATGTACGTAGCTATAGCGCAATAAACGGCACGTTACACGTACCCACGCATAATAAATTGTAATAATAAGTAGATTAAAATATGTAACAATCATGCCTCAAGTATGTCTTGTGGTTTTAAATCAGCGTTTCGAATATACATATACTTCTTACGGGCGTGTTTCGATTCCACAGTTTTCAGTCGGTAAGATTTATACACTTTTTTCATTCATCACATACATTAATAACCAATTTGGAATTTCCTGATCATAAAATTTACTCAATCACCCTAGATCTAGCACCCTCTGTTGTAACTCGTCCACGGAGCGAGACTGCGAACGATGTGAAATAATAGTGCTTCGCGCCTCGCGGACCGTAGACCGGACTCACGTGCCGCACCGTATCGCGGAGCTTCTGCAGTACATCGTGGCAGCCACAGACGTACATTGCAACTACGGGCTATTTTTCGAATATTCTGAGTGACATTTGCGAAATCCCACCTCCAGTGCCTCTTTCAAGCTCCCATTATCACCAACTTAGGCCTACTGGCCAAACTCCGGTTGCAAATACTTTGGTCGCTTTGGTGGTAAACGTGATGAAAAGCGTAGCGTGCGGCAAGCTACAAAACTGGTCGAATCCATATTGTTGGATGCATTGTTATACAGATCCTGGCCAAAAGAGACGTGGAATCTTGACCTGGTCGAGTTTTCTCTTCCTATCCTGTTAGTGTTTACCTTAAGGATAAAAATAATCTTGGGTAGACATTTGTAATTTTGGGCAAAATATTTTTACGACGCCATCTTGTTTTAGGCATATGCATATAGTACACGCTTTTGATTTTCATTTGTTTTCCATTATAATTATGACAGTTTTAACAAATCTGACGTGTTATTTGGATTTTTCATAAAATTTCCTATTTATTGAAACAAATTTTGTCAGCCTGGGACTATTATGAGATTATTTGTAGGAAATTACATTTTATTAGTCCTTCAGCCAAGTACAATATTTAAGTGTGTTTGATGACGGACAAATAAATGTTCACATATTCATAAATAATGTTATTGGAAAATTATTTGTTCATAGAGTTGTCTTAGGTTTGTCCCATGACACTAATGGTAGCCATTTAACAAGATGGCCACCAAATATATTGTATAGACATTTATGATAGAAAGTTAAATTGGGTAAACATATAATAGTTCTTTTCGATCATTGGAAAACGAATTTCCATTACGACCATTACAAATAAAACGCAGTGACAGTAATGGCGACCGTTTTAGAAGATGACCGCCAAATATATTTTTCTTAACGTAGTCTTTAACAGGATCTTGAAATTTAATACACACATGGGGCATGATATTAGAATCAGGGTTTTTTATGTAGCCATATGAAATTGGCGCTGTGGAAGCCATTTTGCGAAATTAAATGTTTGGTTTAGATTTTGTAATGTACAATGCTTCTTGTTTTATGTGCATGATAGGACAAACGCTTTTGAATAGCTTTCAAATAAAACCAACTAATTTGTAAATATTTTACTTGCATTGAGATGTAATGTATACTTTGCACGAATGAATATTCACGAAATTACTAAATTGGTTATGCCAACTGGTACCTTATGAGCAGAGGTTAGGTATTTGTGGTAAGAACGTAATTTTACCTTAATATCCTGCATTGGTCCCACTGTGTAAATTTGAGATTGCCTTATTTTTAAAACAATCCAATTGCATGCCCCATGTGTATTCGTATTCATGCATTCTGCTCGATCGTAATTACTCACATTAATTTGTACAACGCTCCGGAGAAAATTAAAAATGAAATATGCGAATTCTAAAATACACAAAATACTGACATTTTTGGATGAGCGAAACGAAGACCTTAATTTCACTGACCCCTCAAAATATTTAGCTCCAATGTTTTTATTGTTTGTTTGTTTGTTTTTTTTATTTTCTACCGGGCAAACGGCATATACGATCTTGATGAAAATTGGAGGGGACCATCGAAATCTTGAACTTAGACCTGCCAAGTTTTTGGGTACAATCGAAGAAAAATTTCTCATGAATATCGTACTTTTACGATTTTTTTTTCGATTTTAAGTGCGATATTTTCGTAACATTTGGGCCGATTCCTACCAAACGGGTAGGGCTACAACGTTCATATTTTGTATGGACATTAAGGTAGTGGTGATGTATTGCTTTTTGAAAGAAAATAGATAAAAAGTTTACCAGAATCCATAGAATAAAGGTTTTAATATTAATATGAGTTTTTAAAGGTTAATAATAACAATTAACAAGAAACAATAGAAACTTGACAACAATCACCTACAATGCATTCAAAAAGAACTTGCAAAGGAAAAGTGATCCCACGCAAATTAAAAACTTATTAAAAAAGCTCCTCCATCAACGCGACTAAAAAAAGCGTTTGCGAAGCTTCCTTATCCATTAAAATGTGAAAGTAATTGGGAAAATGGCTTAAATTGCCTAAGAATAGGCTTGTTCAATAGACCATTTTAACTTTTTACAGAGGTAAAAATATGTTAAATATACCATCTCATCATTCCAATCAATGTTTATTTGTTTAATATCCTGCATAGTTTCATGCAAAGAAGAGACATCGAACAAACAAACACTGACAGGAAAGGCTGGTCTATTGAACCAACCTGTCTCTCGTTTACTGTAGCAATGGATGGTAACTAGGCCGCTTCCGCGCGGATGAGCTTTTTTAATAAGGTTTTAGTTTGCGTTGGATTACTTTACCTTTGCAAGTTCTTTTTGAATGCATTGTAGGTGATTGTTGTCAAGTTTCTATTGTTTCTTGTTAGTTGTTATTATAAACCTTTAAAAACTCATATTAAAACCTTTATTCTATGGGTTCTGGCTAACTTTTTCAACTTTTTCTTTCAAAAAGCAATACATCACCATTACCTTAATGTCCATGTGAAATATGAACGTTGTAGTCCCACCCGTTTGGTAGCTAGGAATCGGCCAAAATGTCACGAAATATCGCACTAAAAATCAGAAAAAAATCGTAAAAGTACAATAATCATGAAAAATATTTTTTCGATTGTACCCAAAAACGTGGCATGTCTAAGTTTAGAGATTTCGAAGGTCCCCTTTAATTTTCATTTAAAATCGTATATGCCGTTTGCCCGGTAGAGAGCGAACAAACAGACAAAAATACAACAACAAAAAAAACACCCGAGCTAATTTTTTGGGGGTCAATGAAATTGAAGTCTTCGCTTCGCTCATTATGGACCAGTAGTATTAGTAGTTTTAGGGCGCTTCACGGCAAAGATTGACCAATTAATGCAGTGGATATAGAACAAAAAAGCACCAATAAGTAAATTTAAACATCTAACTAAAAAAGTGAAAAAAGTCTACAGAAAAAATAAGTTCTGATGCGATGAAATGTGAGTGTTTTGTGATTTTAGAATTCGCATAATATGTAATTTCAAATTTTCTCTAAAGCGTTGTACAAATGATTGTGAGTTCTTACAATCGTGAGAATACATGCATGTCTCGTAAAGACTCTTCCTAGTTGCAAATTATATTTTGCCAAGTTTTTTAAGGGTGTGTTTCGGGGCAGTGTACGTTTATGAATTGAGAATACTCAAATGTAGAAAGATACACGAGCTTGGCCCTTCTTTTAGATCTCATTTATTTTGAGTGTGTAAGGTTTGGCTTTCTATTTACAAGGTTTTTGTTAGGTCAACCATAACACTTGCTTTTTGTTTGCATTGTAGGTGATTATTATCAAGTTTCTATAGTTACTTGTTTATTATATAGTACATGAAAAAAGCTTATATTATTAAAACCTTCATTTCAATGCTTTTCAGCTATTTTTAAAAACAAATTTCTTTCAAATGCACTACACAGCCATAATCGCTCACTCGTTTGGTCAGAATTGCATAAGACGAATAAGTAGTAACCAGCGTGTTCACCACATATAAAAAGAAGGGTTAATTATCGTACCCCAATCAAATTTGGCATTGGTTATCAGGTACCTACATTTCCTCGACTATGTGTTTAGGGTTCATAACACTAATCATGATGACTGAGTGACACCTCCAAAACAAACACACCAACTCGGATGCATAATGTGCATGAGGTGTGTAAGCACACCGTTGCTCGGATGCGGCGCACTAACGGGCACTTAGATAGTACATATCACTGCCTCCTAGATGTTCGTCGTGGCTCCACGACGAAACATCTAGGAGGCAGTGGTACATATATTTGGCGGCCATCTTGTAAAATGGCTACCATTAGTGTCATGGGACAAACCTAGACAACTCTATGTAAAAATAATTTTCCAATAACATTCTTTATGAATATGCGAACATTAATTCGTCCGTCATCAAACACACTTAAATATTGTACTTGGCTGAAGGACTAATAAAATGTAATTTCATATAAATAATTTCATAATAGTCCTAGGATGACAAAATTTGTATCAATAAATAGGAAAATTTGATGAAAAATCCAAATAACACGCTAGGTTTGTTAAAAATGGCATAATTATAATAGAAAACAAATGAAAATCAAAAGCGTGTACTACATGCATATGCCTAAAACAAGATGGCGTCGTAAAAATATTTTGCCTAAAATTTCAAATGTCTACCCAAGATTATTTTTATCCTCAAGGTAAACACTAACAGGATAGGAAGAGAAAACTCGACCAGGTCAAGATTCCACGTCTCTTTTGGCCAGGATCTGTATAACAATGCATCCAACAATAAGGATTCGACCAGTTTTGTAGCTTGCCGCACGCTACGCTTTTCATCACGTTTACCACCAAAGCGACCAAAGTATTTGTATTTAAGCAAAATGACAATTACGGACGTGTTCACAAATGTATTCCGCAACTAAAATCCATACCCGTGTCTTAAGAAAATGTTGATGGTTTAACTGTAAAAAAATATAGAACATTTTAGTGTAATTCTGAAAATGTTAATTTTCCCCGCAATTGTTGATTTTTCACCTTGACTTATTGTTGCAATCCGAAATAAAAATTAAGCATAATGAACGCCCATGTCTTGTGAACACAACGTGCTAAATTTGATTTTTTAAATCCAAAAATTACAGAATTTACAACATGATTTATAACGCAAAGTGCAATCGACGCCGCGCATCCAAGATGGCGTCGTAAATCTATGACGTACACGCATTTCGAGACCACAACGTCATTTTTCTAGTGGGTAATGAAGTAGCCGACGATTTTATTTTGGTTTCGCGCGGTAGTACCGCCTGTATGGGTCAAAGCTGAAATTTCGGATTCGACCGCCGCACTAAAAGAAATGCCAAGCTTGTAGTCCTGTCATATAAGACCTTATATTGACGTTTGGAAGAAATAATTGCGATATCGCTGAATTTTGCAATGACCTTTCTTATATAATACTTATTAACATACTAAAACTCCCCTTCAATCGGACTTGAGCTTCGGCCGCCATATTGGAAAATGGCGGCCAAAAAGTGTTTGTTATCGAATATCTCCAAATTGGTTGGAGATAGACAAAATGTTGCAATGGCTAAAATATTTCCCATTTAATTCCCTACAAAACAGGTGTCTTTTATAGTTTTGGTAGGGGCAAAGCTAACGTCACAAAATCGTGGTTTATACGTTGCTTATTGGAGTACCAGCTAATTTCCTAATTTTCACGCCCAGCATCAAACAATGCCCGGTAAATCCGTAAGAAATCGATTTAAATATAAAATAACTTTTGTACGGGGTTCATGAAAGCTTCCATTAGTATTTCAAAATATCAGGTCTGCAAAATCGGATTTTCATTTACTCGGAAGTTAGGATTTTCCATTGTTGGCATTTCCTCAAAAATGCCATATTTGGCTGTCCATTATTAAGCACTAAATGGCATCGGAGGAAAAATTCTTTCTACGCACATTGAAGTGACTTAAATAACGATGAGAAAACAACCAAAGTTTTAATCCAATATGGCTGATAATTCCTAATATCCACAACCTCAAAGTGAATGATGTAACAAAAAGAGTGTAAAAACAGCACGAAAACAGTATTCATATTGTGAATATTAGGAATTAGCAGCCATATTGGATTAAAACTTTAGTCGTTTTCTCTTCGTTATTTAAGTCATTTCATTGTGCATAGAAATAATTTTTCCTCCGATGCTATTAATTAGTGCTTAATAATGGACAGTCAATTATGGCATTTTTGAGGAAATGCCAGCAATGGAAAAACCTAAATCCCAGGTGAATGCAAAATCCGATTTCGCAGACCTGATTTTTTAAATACTAATGGAAGCTTTCATGAACCCCGTACAAAAGTTTTTTTGTATTTAAATCGATTTCTTACGGATTTACGGGGCATTGTTTGATGCTGGGCGTGAAAATTAGGGAATTAGCTGTGTAACTTTATGTTCTGATACATATGACAATTTAAAAGATATTTAAATAATATTTGTTTCCCGCCTTTCAAATTGTATAATTATTTTGAATAATTAATTACATTTAAATAATAACTTTAATTAACTCAGCCAATAATATTTCATTTTATTGTTGTTATGACAATTTATCAGCCACGCGTAATAAATAATAACCAGTGTTTGTGCTACGTGCGTTTACTCTGTCAACAATTTCATCATATGTGTGAAGCATTCCACAAAACTTTGTCGCAAGTTATTGACTTAGCTGTGCCAAAAATTACAGTTAACCCTACAAAGTACCCTCCATGGTTTAAAAAGGACACGATTTCTGCTCTAAAGGAGAAAAACCGGTGTCGTAAGCTTTGGAAAAACACGCCAAATTCAAGTTAACGCGTGCAAATTTAAAAAACTTAAATCCCTCAAACACAAACAGTATTTAATGAAAATAGACTCTTCTATATATGAAAATCCTTCAGGCCTTTGGACGTATGTGCGACATAAAACTAGATCTCGACGCATCCCCATTGAGATTGAATTTAATGGCAATAAAGCAAACAGCAGCGCCACTTGCAGCCAGTTGTTTTCAGACTTTTTTTAAACTACATTCCAACAGCCCACCCCGAAAGATCAACCCCTGCCACCGTTCCTGACGTATCTTCGGATAGTTTATGCCATTTCAAATTATCATGTCGAGAGGTCGAAGAGTGTTTGAAGAATTTAAAAACTAGAAAAATCTCCCGGACCTAGATAGATAGATAGATAGATTTATTTGCGTATTGTACACTCTTTCCATGTAGACCATGTTCTGAGTGTATTACATGTCATGATATGTCTAGGCTAATACATAAATACCAATAAATACAAATAATATTAAAAACATTTACAATATGTACAGATCTAGACTAAGTAGCCTGGTATAGGATAATACATAAATAATTCAAATAATATAAAATATTATATTATGGCCGGAGATGTATAAAAAGTTACCTCCCCTAATAGACCTAGGCCATTGTATGTACATTCTTTATTTTTTTTACACATGTTGTTGTAGATAGCATACATGATAACATTCCAAAGTGCTTGGAGGTAACTATTTACAATTAAGTAAGTTGGCTAGGATTAGGTTCAACTGAGGTGAGGGTCTACAATTACATTCAGAAGCAATTTCAGTCCTATTTCTAGTTTACAATTTAGCCTAGATAGTATAGTACCGGTAACAAGTTGAGCTTAATGAAATTTTAAGATATATCATTTTTAATCATAGCTTTAGGTACCTATAGGCTCTTCTTTAATAATAACCCTGCACACTCACACTGGTAGGCTCTAAGACTATTTGTACAACAATCAAGATTTTGAAATATAACAAAATTATGGAAAGTAGGCCTAAAAACAATCTGTTGTTTTTTAGTTTTGTGGAGTGATCTGGGTCAACTTGTCTAATATAGCAGGTAGTATAATCTATTTTTTATTTTGTGTTGTCGGTTTTAAACTCATCAATTGAGTAAAAAGCATTTTCTTTTAGATAAGACTTTTTTTAACAGGAACTTGGTTGTGTTTTCCTTTAATGCAAGTATGCTCTCTGGTAAAGAGTTATATAAGGTAAGTCCTCTTACATAAGAACTATTTTGGTATCGTGTTGTGTTGCAATATACTGTATGGTATTTTTCTTTATGCCTAGTGTTGTGTTGATGGTTATCCTTGTTGAGTGTTGCTTCTGTGTTATGTTTAATAAATAGTTTTAATACTTCATATAATATATAAATGCATGGTAAGGTGAGAATCTTCATGTCTTTGAAAGTATTTGTACATGATTCTCTGTATCTCAGTCCTGCAATTATACGAATAGCTTTCTTTTGTATTATAAATATATCATTCAAGTGGTATGTACTCCCCCAAATGGGTATTCCATACCTTAGGATAGATTCCACATAAGCATGATATGCAACTTTTGCCGTTTTTTTGCTGATCGATTCTTTAATTATTCTTAATGCAAAACATGCAGATCCTAGCCTTGGAGTCAGGTTCGTTAAGTGTGACTCCCAATTTAAGTTTTCATCTATACTAACTCCAAGAAAAGGAACATTTTGTTACTCGTTCTAGATGAACTTTATTTAGTTTTAACTCCGGATAATGTTCAATGTGTTTTTGTCTTAGATGGAACTGTATAAAGTATGTTTTTGCTAGATTTATTGATAATTTATTTGAACCTAGCCATGTGTGAATGCTTGTAGCACTTAATTGTGATATTTGTTCTAACTTTGATAAACAATCCTCCACAATAAGAGCTGTTATATCATCAGCAAAGAGGGTAAGTTTAATTGAGCTCATATACCTCTGTAAATCGTTAATATAGATCAAAAATTATATTGGTCCTAGCACCGATCCTTGTGGTACCCCCACGTTCACTTCAAGCCACTCTGAAAAGTGGTCGGTGCACCTTCCATCTTTGCTTCTTGCATAATTTTGACTTTTTGTTTACGATTTATTAGATATGATTTGAACCAATCTTATGTTATTCCCCTTATCATTATTCCTATTATATTATTATTCCTTTTCAGTGACATCTTTAAATTTCATTGTGTTTGTGGTAGGTTTGCAATGTTGTTGAAGTAATGTGATTGGGTCTTGGATGTCTATGCCTGAATTTACATTTGACTGAACTATTGTTTCTGGTGAGCTTACAAAAAATGTGTTAAAATGGGAAGCAACTTTTTTTGGGTCATTTATTATATCCTCATTTTGATTCTTGTTTGCAGTTATGTTTGGCCTAGTATTGTTATTATTAGACCTAAGTTCAATGTTGTTTGTCCCATTTTTTGTGTTAATGCCAGTTTCATTTTTCACTATTTGCCACACCGCCTTGCTTTTATTGTTTGAATTATTAATGAAGTGAGCATTGCTCGTACATTTTGCTATTTTTAAGTCCTTCCTATACTTTTTCCGTAGGTTTTTATATTTCTCCTTGAGTAATCCATTGGTTTGGTACCTGAGTTGAGAATGTAAGTGTTTTAGTTGTCTACTATCACTTTTTAATTCATTTGTTATCCATCTGTTCTTTTTCTTTCCAATTTGTTTTTGTTTTTTGTGAAAAACTAATTCAAAGTGATTTTTTGGATGAGCGTAGCGAGCGTAGCGAGCGAAGCGAAGATTCCATTTCACTACACTGGAGAAAAAAATCCGGAATGTTTTTTTTTTCTTTTTTCTTTTTTGTATTTTTGTGTGTTTGTTAACACGATTCCGGCTAAACCGATACTCCGATTGGGATGAAATTTTATGGAGGCCTTCGAAATCTCTGAACTTAGAACTGCCACGTTTTTGAGCGCAATCGGGAAAATTTTTCTTATAAAAAACGCAATTTTACGATTTTTTACGATTTTTTAAAAAAAATTTCGACTAATAACACTTACATGCTTTATCCGATTGTAATGATTTTTTAACAGAACCTTAATTTTATGATCTAAGATATTCGTGTGAAATTTGAGCGTAATCGAAAAATTATTTCTCATAAAAATCGAAATTTTACGGGTTTTTTTCTTTTTTAAAACAATTCTTGAGATATAACACCTACATGCTTTATCCTATTGTAATGATTTTTTTATAGAACCTTAATTTCGTGAATTAATATACTCGTGTAAAATTTGAGCGCAATCGAATAATTATTTCTATGAAAATTGCAATTTTACGATTTTTTTCTTTTTTTAAAATTACGTAAAAATTACGATTTATTAAAAAAATTAAGTTAATTTTTAATTTAATTTAATTTAATTTAAAAAAAATCTTCGACTAAGTAATGATTTTTTCACAGAACAACAGAAAATCCGCGTAACACAATGCAGCTCAATGCACCAATTACGCTCATCCAACAACGCGGCGGGACTTAAGCGTTTTCCTAGTAAATATATTGAGAAAACTATTGTATTTTCCATTTACTTCATCTGTATTATATACCCCGTTCCATCTTTCATCTTGTAGGAGGGTGTTGAATTCTTTCATACTAGGAAAACGCTTAAGTCCCGCCGCGTTGTTGGATGAGCGTAATTGGTGAATTGAGCTGCCATGTGTTTTGCGGATTTTCTGTTGTTCTGTGAAAAAATCAGAACTTTGTTAAAAATTTTTTTTAAATTAAATCAAATTAAATAAAAAATTAACTTATTTTTTTTAATAAATCGTAATTTTAAAAAAGGAAAAAATCGTAATATTGAAATTTTCATAAGAAATAATTATTTGATTACGCACAAATTTTACACGAATATATAAATTCTTAAAATTAAGGTTCTGTAAAAAAATCATTATAATCGGATAAAGCATGTAGGTGTTATAAGCAGAAGAAATTTTTTAAAAATCGAAAAAAATCGTAAAATTGCGATTTTATGAGAAATAAATTTTCGATTGCGCTCAAAAACGTGGCAGTTCTTAGTTCAGAGATTCGAAGGCTTCCATAAAATTTACATCGCAATCGGAGTATCGGTTTAGCCGGAATCGTGTTAACAAACAGACAAAAATACAGAAAAAAAAAAAAAAAAAAAAAACATCCCGATTTTTTTCTCCAGTGTAGTGAAATGGAATCTTCGCTTCGCTCGCTACGCGCGCTACGCTCATCCAATTATACTCATTAAATGATATGCTATTATTTTCTTCTAATGAGCGGTTTTTGTTTATTGTTTCATTATGTATAGTTAGTGTCTGCCTTTATGGTCAGATAATGCCGATTCAAAGTTATTAGTTTCATATGTTAAAGATTCTAAGTTTGTAAGTATATTATCTTTTAGCGAGTTTGAATTTTCTGTATATCGGGTTGGTGTTTTTTATAGTAGCATGGAGATTGAATGATTTCATTATTAATTCAACATCATTTTTATCATGAGAGTTTTTCAGCAGATCAATGTTTAAGTCACCACAGATAAGTGTAACTTTATTTTCTTTATGTATCTTTTGAAGCAATTTAGTTTGTTGAAGAATATTTTTGTGTCACTATCTGGTGTCCTATAGATTGTAACTAGTATTGAAATATTTGTTGATTTATTAATTTTTGCTGCTTTTGTTATTGTTATTTTTGCCGGTCCCCAAGCTTATTTCAATGGTTGAGTTCTTAAAAACCCTATCAGTGTCATGAAGAAATATAGCTGTACCCCATACTTTCCATTTTCTCTACAAGACTGGGCTGCTAGATAATACCCTGGGATATTTATGTGCATGATTTCATTCATGCTCCGCCAGTGCTCAGTTAAAACATACAACATCAATGTGAGTTAATTCCTCTAGTAAACATGCAATTTCATTGGTTTTGTCTATAATAATGCTTCTTATGTTTTGATGTAATACTGAGAACCCACTCTTTAAGAATTGGTATATGTGAATTTGGATTTAGATTTTTACCCCGAATTTCTAGCCTCTCTGTTTGAATATCTGTTGTGCACCTTTTTTGATTCTCCAGTATTATGTTGGTTGTTGGGTCTGGCTGGGGATGCAAAAATTTGACTCTGTGTTTATCTTTATAACTGTCTGTTTTTCTTGAGATGTGTGGAAAGTTTGTAGAGATGGTATTATTTTATGGTTCGTTTTAGAATTACGGGGAGGTTGGAGTCTAAGGAGTGGTGACTTGGTTAGGTTACTAACGTGTGGTTCGAGTGAAGCCTCTGTACCCCTTTACCCTGATAAGATTCCGCGCAATGTAATTAAACATTGTAGACGCTCGCTTGCTGAGCCTCTCACAATCATTTTCAATGCTTCTATAAATAGTGGAGTCTTTCCTACTAGATGGAAGAATGGAATAATAACACCGGCTAATAAAAAAAGAAATAAGCACAATGTTACAAATTACAGACCAATTTCATTACTCTCTGCATTTTCCAAAGTTTTTGAGAAATTATACATAATCGACTCTACAATCATCTTAAGAAATACATAGTCTCCGAGCAGCACGGCTTTGTAAACAACGTTCCACTGTCACAAACCTTGCTACATTTATGAGTGATATTGCTTTCCACTTTAACAACAAGAGCCAAGTGGATGCGGTCTACACAGATTTTAGCAAGGCTTTTGATAGCGTTGACCATACACTGCTTCTCCACAAGCTTGAAGGTTATGGTATTCAGGGTCAAGTTCTCACACTGCTGGCAAACTACCTCACAGGTCGAACGCAGTGTGTTGTAATTGATAACTCCAACTCCAGTTCAGAGCATGTCACGTCTGGGGTGCCCCAGGGGTCTATACTGGGTCCCTTAATGTTCACTATGTTTGTGAATGACTGACATACCTGCGTGTTTTCCATCGAGTAAGTGTCTTCTATATGCTGACGACTTAAAGGTTTACAAGTCCATCAACAAAGGTAATGACTGTTTAATGTTCTTCAGTTAGAGCTTGATAATTTTGCCAATTGGTGTCGAACATGGAGACTTTACCTTAATGTTGATAAATGTAACGTGATCACTTATACAAACAAGAAGAAAAATTCAATACGTTATCGATACATCATTGAAGGTGCTGCACTAAAAATTGTGGATGCAATCAGAGACCTTGGTGTACAGATGTGTACAGAGTATACAGATCTTTCTTTTAATGATCACGTTAGCGTCGTTTCCAAAAGGGAACTAAGAATTCGTGGTTTTATCAAACGAAATTGTGCAGCTAACTTCTCACCCAGAACTACAAGAAAGTTGTATGTCTTGATTCGACCCCACGTTGACTACGCCAGTGTTGTGTGGAATCCACATCACGCCACCAAAATTAGGCAAGTAGAACGCATTCAACACAAATTTTTAAATTTTCTTTGCTTTCAAAATAATATCATTTTTCACCGATCAAATTATGCTACACTTTGTCAACAACATTCAATTCAAACACTAGAAAGTCGTCGTAGTGCAACCGACTTAATTTTCCTCTACAAACTTCTCCATAACTTCATCGACACGGACCTACTTCAAGATATAAACTTTCACATCCCTTCAAGAATTACAAGAAATTACATCCCATTCAAAATTCCATGTGCTCGTATAGATGTTTTTAAATTTTCCCCCATCAACCGAATTCAAGACACCTACAACAAATTAATAGCCATTAATACAGAAATCGACATTAACCACATGAAACTTCATTTATTTGAAGTAGCTGTTTACGCCAGTTTACCAACATGACTCATTTTTCACTCTTGTCACCGTATCACCTTTTCACCAGTTTTGTATTTTATAATCTCATTTTTTCTATTGTTTTCTTCATTCATCTTGGGTTTTTTTCCAGACATTTTTTATATACTATATACTTATATATATATATATATATACATATGTATGTATTTTATATAAAGCCAAGGTAAAACATCATATTTCCCAACTCTAGGGTTACAGAGATGGTTTATATTTCTCCAAGTCAATTTCGTATGTAGTCTAATAGGCAGTGCAATCTGCTCTACACACGTTATTAACAATGTACAAAACAGACCAAAAATTAGATAGTTTTAAATTGGTGGCCGCATAGCTCAGTTGGTAAGAGCATAGCCCGGTAAGCTAAGGTCCCGGGTTCAAACCCCGGTGTAGTCACTTTTTTAATTTCTATCTAAAGTACTAACATAACAGCGTCATAGTCGCCTACTATAAAGCCAAGGTAAAACATCATATTTCCCAACTCTAGGGTTACAGAGATGGTTTGTATTTCTCCAAGTCAATTTCGTATGTAGTCTAATAGGCAGTGCAATCTGCTCTACACACGTTATTAACAATGTACAAAACAGACCAAAAATTAGATAGTTTTAAATTGGTGGCCGCATAGCTCAGTTGGTAAGAGCATAGCCCGGTAAGCTAAGGTCCCGGGTTCAAACCCCGGTGTAGTCACTTTTTTAATTTCTATCTAAAGTACTAACATAACAGCGTCATAGTCGCCTACTATAAAGCCAAGGTAAAACATATTATTAAATATATATATATATATATATATGTTTTTACGTAGATTTTCTCGGATATAATGTGACATAATGAAATTCTTTCGAGTTTCCGAGTTAAATAAGTTTTATTACCAACGTTTCGAACAGTTCTCCCTGCCCATTCTCAAGGTAACGACATACAAATTAAAAAACATTGAGTAAACAAACAAGACAATAACAAATAATATAAAAGACAAAACAAGTCACTGCAACTGCTCAGCATTACATTTAAGATCTTTGGGATGACCTTAACAGGCGTTTGGTAGGTGGAGCTTCAGGTGGCTTCTTTCTTCTCCTATCCACTCTAGCTGGAGGAACTACATTTTCCATGGCAACTGGGGGTATTATCGGCACCACATGGCTATCACGTAGCGCCAGTTTCCAGGTGGGTGCTAGTCTTTTCGCATCATCTCGTATGTTTAAGTTATGCGGTCGTTTCTCCATTTCGACGGCTTCTCTAACAATACGAGATACTTCATGGTCCACTCTGGCAACAGTCTTTGCGTTCGCGAAATCTATCCAGTCGAAATGGAGAAACGACCGCATAACTTAAACATACGAGATGATGCGAAAAGACTAGCACCCACCTGGAAACTGGCGCTACGTGATAGCCATGTGGTGCCGATAATACCCCCAGTTGCCACGAAAAATGTAGTTCCTCCAGCTAGAGTGGATAGGAGAAGAAAGAAGCCACCTGAAGCTCCACCTACCAAACGCCTGTTAAGGTCATCCCAAAGATCTTAAATGTAATGCTGAGCAGTTGCAGTGACTTGTTTTGTCTTTTATATTATTTGTTAACTCAATGTTTTTTAATTTGTATGTCGTTACCTTGAGAATGGGCAGGGAGAACTGTTCGAAACGTTGGTAATAAAACTTATTTAACTCGGAAACTCGAAAGAATTTCATTATGTCATATATATATATATATATACCTACGGGAGTGTTTCCCGACTAAACAAATCGAGATATATACTTATACTTTTTGGATGAGCGAAGCGAAGACTTCAATTTCACTGACCCCCCCAAAAAATTAGCTCGGATTTTTTTTTTTTTTTTTCCGTCTGTTTGTTCGCTCTCTACCGGGCAAACGGCATATGCGATCTTGATGAAAATTTGACACGACCTTCGTTTTCTCTGAACTTAGACTTGCTACAATTTTGGGTACAATCGAAGAAATATTTCTCATGAATATCGTACTTTTACGATTTTTTTCGATTTTTAGTGCGATATTTTCGTGACATTTGGGCCGATTTTGACCAAACGGGTGGGGCTACAACGTTCATACTTCACATGGACATTAAGGTAATGGTGATGTATTGCTTTCTGAAAGAAAAAGTTGAAAAAATCTGCCAGAATCTATAGAAATAAAGCTTTTAATATAAGTTTTTTGATTTTTTGTGCGATATTTTCGTGCCATTTGGGCCAATTCTGACCAAACGGGTGGGGCTACAACGTTCATATTATACATGGACATTAAGGTTATGGTGATGTAGTACCTTTTGAAAGAAAAAGTTGAAAAAGTTAGCCCGAATCCATAGAAATAAAGCTTTTAATAAAAGTTTTTTACGGTAAATAATACCAATTGACAAGAAACAAAAGAAACTTGACAACATTCACCTACAATGCGTAGGCAGCAAAACAAAAGCACTTGCAAAAGTAAAGATATTCCACGCAGACTAAAAACTTTAAAAAGCTCATCCATCAACGCGGCGGGACTTAAGCGTTTTCCTAGTGTTATTCAAGTTTTTCTTGTTGGATGAGAGAAGCAAAGACTTCAATTCCACTGACCCCTCAAAAAATTAAGCTCCAATGTTTTTTTGTTTTTTTGTTTGTTTTTGTTTGTTGATTTTTTTGTTTGTTTTTTCTGTAGTTTGTTCGCACGCTACCGGGCAAACAGCATATGCAATCCTGATGAAAATTGAGGGGACCTTCGATATCTCTGAACTTAGACCTGCCACGTTTTTGGGTACAATCATAGAAATATTTGTCATGAATATCGTACTTTTACTATTTTTTATCGATTTTTAGTGCGTTATTTTCGTGACAATTGGGCCGATTCTGACCAAAACGGGTGGGACTACAACGTTGATATTTTACATGGATATTAAGGTAATGGTGATGTATTGCATTCTGAAAGAAAAAGTTGAACAAGTTAGCCAGAATACTATATACTACGTAGTATATATACTACATTCTACTACGTGAAACAAGAGTGGGCTAATACTGGCGCGAACAAGTAGTTATAAGTAGTTCATAAGTACGGAAAATAGCTTCATTTTGGTTCAAAATTAAAATTAAAAAGACAATTCGAGTCGTATTTGCCAAATTGAGTTCGATTTCGTAGGCAAAAGTAACAATAATTAACCTCTATTTTATATTTTAGGCACTAGTGATATTAAACAATGACAGGTGAATTTTGTATTCTAGCCACGCTCTCAATTTTCTATTCATCTTGATCGCTTGCCCTCCCTTTGTCCGTCCGGTCGAGGTCCGATGGTGGGGGTATACTGAGTGCAGTTTCCCCTAGTATAGATCTACCAACACCACAAAAGCCCTGGCCAAAATAGGCCAGGCAAGGAAACGAAAAATGTAGCCTAACCCCGGACAAATTGCAAGAGTTTTGTTTCAGAACTTTTCTAATACAGAATTTTGCGCTGAATACGCCTATATAAAGTCTACCTTCAAAATCGTATGGGAAATTGCCTAAAATTAAGGTTTGATTAAAAATGAAAACTCTGAACTTATAACTGACACGTTTTTGAGCGCAATCGAAAAATTATTTCTCATAAAAATCGCAATTTTACGATTTTTTTCGATTTTTTTAAAATATCTTCGAACTATAACACCTACATGCTTTATCAGATTGTAATGATTTTTTCACAGAACCTAAATATTATGAATTTATATATTCGTGTGAAATTTGAGCGCAATTGAAAAATAATTTTTCATGAAAATCTTTATTTTACGATTTTTTAAACAATCTTTGAATTGTAACACCTACATGCTTTATCCGATTGTTATGATTTTTCATAGAAACCTTGATTTTATAAATAAATATATTCGAGTGAAATTTGAGCGCAATCCAAAAATAACTTTTTATGGAAATCGCAATTTTACGTTTTTTATTTTTTTATTTTACATTTCTTCGAATTATAACGTCTACATGCTTTATCAGATTGTAATGATTTTTATACAGAACCTTAATTTTATGAATTAATATATTGGTGTGAAATTTGAGCATAATCGAAAAATAATTTTTTATGAAAATCGTAATTATACGCTTTTTTCGTTTAAAAAAACTACGCTCATCCAACAACGCGCCTGAAAAAGCGTTTGCGAAGCTTCCTAGTTTACTACAATTCAGAAATTAAAATAGTTCGCCCCAACCGGGATTCAAACCATAGGTCTCCCACATTCCAGGTGAGCATCTTAACCATGCCCTTCAGATGTATAATGCAACTACAATTCATAGATTAAAATTTACCCTTCCTGATGGTCTTGTAGTTACGACGCTCACCTAGAGTGTGGGAGACCCGTGGTTCGAATCCCGGTTGGGGCGGACTTTTTTAATTTCTGAATTGAAGTAAATAGTATTATTACATCTTAGACGACATTGAGTGCCAGCAATAATTGAAAACGACACAATATTAATGTTTAAGATGAGCAGGTTCCCAACTCGGCATAATTATGCAGTTATATTATATTAAGTATGCAAAGTAAAAGATATTATACATTTATGTGTGTTTGGGGTCTACCCACGCAGCTACACAGTTACTGTTAAGTAATGAAAACTATGGTGTTAGTTCTCCCAAAACCAATTCTTTATCAACATTCAACTATGAATAAAATTGTCACAATAAAATCAATGCATATTAAAACAGTGCTTTTGCAATGCCTACATGATTTAATTGCAACATTTTCGAGTCGAATGAGACGTTAAGCAATATCTAATTAATCGAATATTGCTAATGATTTATTTTTATCCCCCCACCCCCACCCACCACCAACATTTGGGAATTGATGGTTTCATCTACAGTAGTACAGCCCGCTTTGCAACGTGTGCGACCGAACAAAAACATCGTGCGGGCGTTAGGAGACAGGGCCTAAGAAGACTTTTAGTCTTCTAAAGTCCGGACCGGTTTGTCTTCTTAGCCCCGCTTCGCAACGTGTAGCACAACCGTCGGTCACAGGGGCTTAGAAGCCAAAAAAAGGTCCAGGGGCTTAGGAGACAGGGGCTTAGAAGCCGACACCTGCCAAAGCAAGCGCTAGGTGAAGAAAAAAAATCAATATTTTCTAATCAGTTAATGAACTCAGTTAATATACCAAACATATCCAGTTCGTACACCGTCTTATGAGCTAGATGTTTGTGGTTCTAAATAGATGATCCAATGCAACTCAAGACGATGAGTGGATACGGTGGAATGGAGAGTATTCCTACGTTAGATTATAACTTAACAATCAATGTCATCGAATCCGCGTCCCTTTGGTGCCATAATATGCTTATCATACCTGCGCACTATGTGTGAACCACCATAAATGGCATCTTATAGCCTATTATAAATGAAATAAAATGCATGCTGGATAAATAAAATTACTTCCTAAATGATCAAGGCTGTCCGCGGCTCCGACACAGATCCGAAGCGCACGACTCCTATAAATAATACCGATAATTAGATCGAATCCTAGGTAAGATATGGAAATTTTGAATTGATATGATTTTGATAAATCATGATCATGTCCAATACATTCAAAGAGACAGTAAGCATCAAGCTCAACTCCAAAAGTACCAAGAAATCATAATAATATAAAAGTATTAAAATTACTCGTTTAATCCTTTACAATATGACACTGACTGTACAATAATGGCCTCTCGGCATGGGGATTGTTTAAAACACGCCCTAGACCCGACTTGAAACATAAAACTGCAGAGAGCGCCACCGGTCGGAGGCGGAATCACATTTTTTAACCGCTTGCAGACCTTCCGTGCTCCCATGATAACATCGAAATGGTTGGACCGAAAATTATGCAATTTTGGGAGAAGTTAGATAATTGTATAATGTTTGCAACGTATGATCAGAATGTACTTTTTTTCCCCCATTTTCCACCAAAAAAATCAAGAAGTACGTCAAATTTTCCAATTTTCACGTATTTTCTTGATTTTTTTGGCAGAAAATGGGTGAAAAAAGTGCATTCTGATCAATACGTTGCAAACATTATTCAATTATCTAACTTCTCCCAAAATGGCATAATTTTCGATTTAGCCATTTCGATGTTATCATGGGAGCACGAAACCATTACATTTTGGTCAACTTTTAGCTTGAAAGAGACACCTTAAGCGATATTCCACCCCCAACACCCCCTAAAACTGGAATAATTCATAGCTCTAATCTAAAATTGATGTTTTATTCAAATTAGTTATTAAAATTATGTTTTAATGTGTTTTAATCCAATCGGCCTATTCTCATTTAATAAACCACATTTTTTCAACCCCCATCCCTTATAGTTTATATTATTTTAACCTTGATTTCCAGAATTCACCATGAAGGCACCTAATGAGTTATCAGCATGAAATTTGGCATGATGGTACATACTAAAATAAAAAATTATTCGCCGAGAAGCAAGCGATATTCCACCCCCAACACCTCCTAAATCATCCCTAAAATTGGAATAATTGATAACTCAAAACCAAAATTGAATTTATTCATGTTATTAAATTATGTTTTAATGTGCCTTAACCCAATCGGCCTATTCTCATTTCCTTTGTCACATTTTTTCAAACCCTTTCCCTAAAGTTGGATGAGCGTAGCGAGCTTTAGCGAGCGGGGGCGAGCGGAGGCGAAGATTCCATTTCACTACACTGGAGAAAAAAATCCGGAATGTTTTTTTTTTTTTTTTTTTTTTTTCTGTATTTTTGTCTGTTTGTTAACACGATTCCGGCAAAACCGAAAATCCGATTGCGATGAAATTTTGGAGGTCTTCGAAATCTCTGAACTTAGAACTGCCACGTTTTTGAGCACAATGGGAAAAATTATTTCTCATCAAAATCGCAATTTTACGATTTTTTCGATTTTTTAAAAATTTCTTCGACTTAAAACACCTACATGCTTTATCCGTTTTTGATGATTTTTCACAGAACCATAATTTTATGAATTAAGATATTCTTGTAAAATTTGAGCGCAATCGAATAAACTATTTCTTATGAAATCGAAAATTTACGATTTTTTTTTTTTTTAAATTACGATTAATTAAAAAAATTAAAGATTAAAGTTTATTTTTCAAATTTAAAATTAAATAAATTTTTAAAAAAATCTTCAACTAAGTAATGATTTTTTCACAGAACAACAGAAAATCCATATAACACATGGGAGCTCAATGCACCAATTACGCTCATCCAACAACGCGGCGGGACTTAAGCGTTTTCCTAGTTTATATTATTTTTACCTTGATTTCCAACATTCACCATGAAGGCACCCAAATGAGTTATCAGCATGAAATTTGACATGATGCTACATACTAATATGAAAAATCATTCGCCGAGAGGCAAGCGATATTCCACCCCCAACACCCCTAAATAATCCCCTAAAATTTGAATAATTCATAGCTCTAACCTAAAATTGAATTTTTATTTAAATTAGTTATTAAAATTATGTTTTAATGTGTTTTTAACCCAATCGGCATATTTTCAATTATATAAACCACATTTTGTCAACCCCTATCCCTAATAGTTTATATTATTTTTTTCTTTATTTCCCGCATTCACCCCGAAGGCACCTAATGAGTTTTAATCATGAAATTTGTCATTATGGTACATAATAATATGAAAAATAATCCGCCGAGAGGCAAGCGATATTCCACCCTCAACACCCCCTTAAATTGGAATAATTCATAGCACTAATCTAAAATTGATGTTATATATTAAATTAGGTGGGTTTTTAAAATTATGTTTTAATGTGTTTTAACCCAATCGGCCTATTCTCATTTCCTAAACCACATTTTTCCAACCCCATCCCTTATAGTTTATATTTTTTTTACCTTGATTTCCCGCCCTTCCACCATGAAGGCACCTAATGAGGGTTTTCAGCATGGAATTTTGGCATGATGTTACATAATAATATGAAAATAATTGGTCGCGATGCAAGCGATATTCCACCCCCAACATCCCCTAAATCATCCTCTAAAAATGGAATAATTCATAGCTCTAACCCAAAATTGTATTTTATTCCCCAAAATTTGTAAAAAATGTTTTAATGGGGTTTTAACCCAATAAGCCTATTCCCATTTTCCCAAAAACACTTTTCACCCATCCCTAATAGTTATATTATTTTTACCTTTGGTTCCAGCATTCACCATAAAGGTAAAACCCAATGAGTTATCAGCATGAAATTTGGGCATGGTGGTACAAATTGGATGAGCGTAGCGAGCGTAGCGAGCGAAGCGAGCGAAGCGAAGATTCCATTTCCCTACACTGGAGAAAAAAATCCGGAATGTTTTTTTTTTTTTTTTTCTGTATTTTTGTGTGTTTGTTAACACGATTCCGGCCTTTAAAAACCAATACTCCGATTGCGATGAAATTTTATGGAGGCCTTCGAAATCTCTGAACTTAGAACTGCCACGTTTTGAGCGCAATCGGGAAAATTTTTCTTATAAAAAACGCATTTTACGAATTTTTCCGATTTTTAAAACAATTCTTCGACTTATAACACTAACATGCTATATCCCATTGTAATGATTTTTTAACAGAACCTTAATTTTATGAATTAAGATATTCGTGTGAAATTTGAGCGTAATCGAAAAATTATTTCTCATGAAAATCGAAATTTTACGGGTTTTTCTTTTTTAAAAAAATTCTTTGACATATAACACCTACATGCTTTATCCTATTTTTAATGATTTTTTTATAGAACCTTTATTTCATAAATTAATATACTCGTGAAAAATTTTGAGCGAAATCGAATAATATTTATTATGAAAATTGCAATTTACGATTTTTCTTTTTTTAAAGTTACGTAAAAATTAAACGATTTATTAAAAAATTAAGTTAATTTTTAATTTAATTTAATTTATTTTAAAAAAATCTTCGACTAAGAAATGATTTTTTCACAGAACAACAGAAAATCCGCGTAACACAATGCAAGCTCAATGCACCAATTACGCTCATCCAAAAACGCGGCGGGACTTAAGCGTTTTCCTAGTAATATGAAACATAATAATCCACGAGGAGACAAGCGATATTTAACCCCCCACTGTTCCTCCCACCGTTGAGTCACTCAACGCTACCACTCTTTACTTTGGGAAAAACTTTATGTTGTATTTATTACAAATTTTTAATTGCTGTTTAAAAAATTATGCGTCAATGTGTTATAGTCCGGCCAACAAATCATTCACACAAAAACCCAAGACGACATTAATAACCATTTTAAAATTTTAATAAAAACATTAAATATTGCCAACTAGGCCTACAGATTGTAAACAAAAAAAAGATGGAACTTTGTTTCTAGACAATCTGTTTTAAAACGCACTGTATCCACCTTTACACGTATTTCACATGTTTAAGCCTTTATATGAAACAACAACAAAAGATGTGTACCCCCCCAAAATACAAAAATTTGAAAAAAAAAAAAACGGCAGCCAAGGTTCTCCTTCCAAAGTCTTCGGCTGTGAATGGCTGTGAGTTAGAAGTTGAGCCAAGCATTTCATTCTTTTTCCCTAGTTCGCTTTGAAAAGAAGTAAGATCATTTGCCTGTTGACGAGCGCCAAGCCAACCATTTCTTTTGGTAAAAAAAGTTAAAATTTAAACTCAAATCATAAAAAATTTTCTGGCTATTGATTTGGTACGAAGACTCTAAAAAGTCAATGGCCAAGTAATTTTTTTATGATTTTGAGTTTAAAATTTTAACTTTTTTTTACCACGAAAATGGTTGGCTTGGCGCTCGTTATCAGGCGAAATGATCTTACTTCTTTTCAATGCGAAACTAGGAAGAAAGAATGAAATGCTTGGCTCAACTTCTATATCTCACAGCATTCACAGCCGAAGACTTTGGAAGGAGAGCTTGGCTGCCGTTTTTTTTTTTTTTTATAAATTTTTGTATTTTGGGGGGTTTAGCCTACTATCAAGGTCCTCTAGATCTCCGCCACCTGGCGGAGGCTCGTCTAACTCGCTCGTGTGGCCACGAAGTTAGGTCGTCGCAACCCGTTCCACAATGTATAGCGCCTTACGGTGATTTGCACGAGGAAATAGGGGGAATTTTAAAAATCAAAGTGAACATCTACTTAGCGCGCCCTAAAACTTGACAACAAAAATGACGATGTAGATGCCAGAAAAGAATCGCGTGCATTTCGAGATAATAAAATTGACAACACAATAAAAATGAAGCTAGTAATTTGTTGTAATGTAATTAATAATAATAATAATAATAAATAATATAATTATAAATACCCTACGTTATTTGTGATGTGTTATCCATGAGCAATTTTTCTTACGTTTTTAAAAAATTATTTCTAAAAAGCCTGTTCTGATAATTGGATGAGCGTAGCGAGCGTAATGAGCGAAGCGAAGATTCCATTTCACTACACTGGAGAAAAAAAATCCGGATTGTTTTTTTCTTCTTTTTTTTCTTTTTGTATTTTTGTCTGTTTGTTAACACGATTCCGGCTAAACCGATACTCCAATTGCGATGAAATTTTCTGTAGGCCTTCGAAATCTCTGAACTTAAAAACTGCCACCGTTTTTGAGCGCAATGGGGAAATTTTTTTCTCAAAAAAAACGAAATTTTTTACGATTTTTTTCGATTTTTAAAAAATTTCTTCGACTTATAACACCTACATGCTTTATCCGATTGTAATGATTTTTTACAGAACCTTAATTTTATGATTAAGATATTTGTGTGAATTTGAGCGTAATCGAAAAATTATTTCTCATGAAAATCAAAATTTTACGGGTTTTTCTTTTCTAAAACAATTCTTTGACTTATAACACCTACATGTTTTATCTTATTGTAATGATTTTTTCACAGAACCTTAATTTTCGTGAATTAATATATTCGTGTTAAATTTGAGCGCAATCGAATAATTATTTTTATAAAAATTGCATTTACGATTTTTTTTCTTTTAAAAAAATACGATTAATTAAAAAAATTAAGTTAATTTTTATTTTATTTATTTAATTATAAAAATTAATTTAATATTTTTTTTATTTAATTTAATTTAAAAAAATCTTCGATTAAGTAATGATTTTTTCACAGAACAACAGAAAATCCGCGTAACACATGGCACTCTCAATGCACCATATACGCTCATCCAACAACGCGGCGGGATTTAAAGCGTTTTCCTAGTTTATTCCAACCATGCCTTGTCCCCAAAGCAACACATGTTATATACTAGGAAGCTTCGTAAACGCTTTTTAGGCGCGTTGTTGGATGAGCGTAAATGGGGCATTGACTGCCCTGTGTTATGCGGATTTTCTGTTGTTCTGTAAAAAATCATTACTAGTCGATTTTTTTTTAATTAAATTAAATTAAATTAAAAATTAACGTAAATTTTGTAAATTTTAATTTAAACGTAATTTTAAAAAAGAAAAAGATCGTAAAATTTCAATTTTTATAAGAAATAAATTTTTAATTATATTAATTATTAAACATTGTGAAATTGCCCATTATCATGAGAAACAATTTTTCGATTCCGCTCAAATATCCCACGAATACATCAATTCATAAAAATTTAAAGGGTTTTGTAATAAATCATTACAATCGGATAAAGCATGTAGGTGTTTTAAATTTTCGAAGAAATTTTTTAAAAAACGAAAAAATTCGTAAAATTGCGATTTTCATGAAAAATAATTTTCGATTGCGCTCAAAAACGTGGGAGTTCTAAGTTTAGAGATTTCGAAGGCCTCCAGAAAATTTCATCGCAATTGGAGTATCGGTTTAGCCGGAATCGTGCTGACAAACACACAAAAATAAAGAAAAAAAACATTCCGGATTTTTATCTCCAGTGTGGTAAAATGGAATCTTCGCTTCGCTCGCTACGCTCATCCAAATAGTGTCTACACATAATCATAAAAACACTAGTAAATGACGGCATTTTCAAGGTGGCGTTGTGAAAAATTACTATGTCGCCGAGAAAAGCTCGTTTTTAAAGGATAACGACGAATATGTACAAACATAACCACTATATAACGTTATATTTGGGTTGAGCGTAGCGAGCGGATCGAAGATTCCCATTTCACTACCACCGCATAGAAAAAAACGGAATGTTTTTTCTCTTTTTTTCTGTATTTTTGTGTGTTTGTTAACACGATTTCTGGCTAAACCCATACTCCAATTCGATGAAAATTTTTTGGGGGGCCTTCGAAATCTCTGAACTTAGAACTGCCACGTTTTTTCAGCGCAAACGAAAAATGATTTCTGTTGAAAATCGCAAATTTTACGATTTTTTTAAATTTTAAAAAATTTTTTTGACTTATAACACATACATGCATTATCCGATGGTAATGATTTTTGCACAGAACCTTTTATTCTATGAATTTATATATTTGTGGGAATTTGAGCGTAATCAAAAATTTATTTCTCATGAAATCGCATATTTTACGTTTTTTTCGTAAAAAAATTACGCTCATCCAACAACGCGCCTGAAAAAGCGTTTGCGAAGCTTCCTAGTGGCATTCATCCTTATTACAATCATGGTATTCAACCTCGTTAACACCTCAGTTTTTAGATAACTAGGGAAACGCCAAAGTCGTTGTTAAACGAGTGAGTGAGCCATGTGTTAAGTACCCGATTACATTACTAAGTGAGTTCAATTCCCTGGTCGGGAAAGATTTTGTAATTCTAGATGTATTTCAAAAATAATTGAACATGATTTGAAATGCATAATATAACGCAGTGCTGTCCATCATCTGTGGCAATAGGGCTACTATGGTAAACATAGCCAGTACGAAATACGTGAAAATATTGCAAGGTTTACTCAATCTACGAGCGAATTTTGTGGGTACCTTGACGTGCAACATTCGACAGACCTTGCATGGGCACGGCATTTCACGGCCAGGCGAATAATAAACAAAAAATATATTTTCAAAATCTAAAACATTGTACCCGATTACATTACTTTTCTTTCCCCTACCTTAGGCCTACCTAGCCTATCATAGGCTAGAGAGGCGCATTATGACCTTACAGTTGACGCGCCCGTCCCCGTATGCCAACTAAACTTTAAAAAACTATTATTTATACGAATATAATTATCAAACTTAAATGCATATGTTCCCGGGTACTCACCACATGACTCTCTCACTCGTCTAACTACGACTTTGGCGTTTCCCTGGTCTAGTTGGCTAAAGCGCCCTTATAGCCGAAATATGGGAGACGTGGTCGGGAAAGATTTTGTAATTCGAGATTGTATTTAAAAAATTATTAAACATTTTTTTGAAATGCTTTAAAAAACGAGTAAAGCCCACATCTGGGGAAATTTAGGGCCCTACTAGGTAACATGGCCGGGACGAAAAAACGTAAAAAACCATTGCAAGGTTTACTAATCTACGAGGGGAAAATTGGGGGGGGGTACTTGATTTTAAAACCCATTCGACAGACCTTGAAGGACACGGCTTTTCCCACGGCCGGGGAAATAAAAAAAAAAAAATATCTTTTAAAAATCTAAAACATTGTCTTTTTAAGAGCCAATTTGCATAGACGGTTACAGGGGCGGCGCAGAGGGGTTTAAAAAATTAAAATAACAAGTTTACATTAGGATAAAATAATTTAAAAAAAATTCACCCAATACTCAAAAAAAATTTTAAAACACTTTGGGAAAAATTTTTGGTTTTTTTTCCCCTTTTTTTTCTTTGGTCGGTTTTTTGCTTCGGAAAAAAAATGAAAAATTTTGGAATTTGTGATGAACTTTACTGCATTAAAAAAAAGAAATACCCTTTTTTTCATGACAGCGGGGTTTTAAATTTTTTTATATTTGAACACTGTGGTGAAATTTTTATTTTTTGAACCAAAAACTATGGTCAAAATCGTTAAATACATCAGAAAAAAAGTTAAAACAAAAGGGCTCAAAAAGTGGGCCCCAAAAGGGGATTTGAGGGCCCCTGCACAGGGGTTCCCCCCGGTCTTGCGTTAGGATCGCATTTTACAAAAACCCCGAAAACCCGGCAGTTTTGAGGGCATCACAGCTGTATCGCCATCTTTGGGGTGGGGGCCTACCCCCGTCAAACGAAAATGCGACCCCTTTCCCAGTGCCCCCTTACCAGGAAACTTACTTTGTTTTTATGTTTTTAAAATTTTTCTAACATGACGAAAAGAACCTAGCAAATTTAATAAAAAGAAATTGATTTTGGGAACAAGGTACAGTTGAAAAAACCAAAAAAAAACCCAAAAAAAAGGGTTTAGCTTTTTTTTTTAAAGGAAATTTTTTTTAAAAAAGAATGCCCCCCGTTGTTTGGATGAACATGAGAAATAAAAATTAAGTAATTATTTTAAACATTATTTTATTATGCATGATATTATGTGTGAAGAATAAAAAAGGGTGCCCAACCGGTTGCCCCGGTACAGTACCTTTTTATAACACTTGAAACCGGTTTTTTTCCCAAAGGGAAAACTAATAAAAATTATTTTTTGTCCCGGGTTTTGAAAATTTTGTGAGAAAGGCCCCTTGGTATTTTTTTAAACTATACCGTGCTTTGGAAAGATTAGGTTTATAAAAATATGTTCCTCTGAAATACTTATAGTAAAAAAAAAGAAATAGTTTTTCCAATTTCCCAAGAAATAATTCTTTTTTCCTAGGGGTTTGCGAAGTATTATTAATGATTTTGGTGGAGGTGCCGGGTCGCCCCCACGTGTGTGAAAAACGTAAAAACTTTTGGGCCTTTTACATTTTTCCCTTTCCCTTTTAAAAATGCTGAAAAACTTCCCCATAATAGAAATAATAAAAAGCCCTTTATGATACAAATTTATATTCATTTGGGGAAGTTTTGAATTTTTTTGGGGGGAAACAAAAAAATAAATAAAATATGTCACTAAGTGTTTTTTGGCACAAACGAAAAAATGTGACTTTTATCAATTTTACTTTGATATTCAAATGAAATTTGGTAAAAAGAACGTTTAAAAAACATATTTTGGTTTATCAGTTTTTAAAAACATGTTGCACATGTTTTTAAAATATTCAATCCCAAAGAAAATTTATACGAAGTCGCCGAGTTTTAGTGCATAAACATGGGGTTTTTTGGGGCCTGCGCGTTTTTTTTTTTAAATTTCCCCCCCGTCGCAAACGACCCACATTGTGGGGATATTAAGCCCCAAAAACCCGCTCATATTTTCCCTTTTTCGGCCATGTGGGTTTATCAACAAATGTTTTGGTTTTTTAGTTTGGTAATTTTTTTAAAATTTTTCCCCTATGTTAATTTCAGGCCCAATTTGAACATTTCTTTAAGTTTTGCAATCGACAGCAAATGCAGGAAAAAAAGCGCATCGAAAGTTTTCCCCTTTCACAAATAAAAATTAATTTCTTTAAAACAGAGGGGTCATTGAGGGAAATTTTTTTAAAACGAATAGTGGGGCCCCAAAAACTGAAATAAAATTTTTGGAAATTTTAAAAAGTCCGCCCTGGTTGATGTACGTAGCAGTCCCAAAAAGTTTTTGTTGTTTTTTCCCCCGGGCCCCCCCCTTAGAGTAAACCCCCCGTGTTTGTTACCCCAACAAAACCCCCAAAAAACTTGTAAAAATACACCCAAAACCCCTTCCCACATCAAAAGAAATGAGCTTAAAAAAATCCCCTCAAATCTGCTTGTTTTATAAAAGGGGGCCCTGGGGTTTATAGCGCACCGCGGTTTGGGCCCTGCGGCGCCCTAACGGGCCCAACCTAGTTTATGTTTTCAAGAAAAATTTTTCCCTTTTTTTTAGCACTAGGGACTGGATGGGTTTTATATCCCCCAAATAGATTCCCCAAAAAAAAAATTCGTTCCTATTATTGTTTTTAACATGACGAACATTAATTTCCCAGGGAAAGTAGTGATAAAAATTTTCTTAATGCATACCAAAATGGGGTAACTGTGTTTAAAAAATCTATGTTTATACGAATTGTAGCTATGGAGGGGGGGGGGAAACGCCCCCCCAAAAAGGGAAAGTTCCAAAACACTCAAGAAATTTAATCGATCAGACAGCTATTTTGTGACGGCAAATTGTTAGACATTGAGCCCTTTAAATCGATGTCCCAAAAAAAGAGGGTTTTTTTTACTGTATCTTTTTACCGTATGAAGATACATATTAAAAACTTAATGTAAAATTTCCCAATTTAATTTTTTGCCGTTGGGCTGTTGACAAAATTTTTTTTTGCTATAAAAAAAAACAAAATCCCACCCAGTAGAAAAAACCCCCATTTAAAAACGATATATTACAAGAGCTGGTAAGTGTCGGGGGAAAAATTTAAAAAAGGTCTAAGCGCAAAAGAGGACGTTAAAGGGAAAACAATAATGAGAAGAACCATGTACGGGGGGACACCCAAACCCTCCGAGAGAATGTTTGTGCCCCCAAGCTGCTATACATATTAATTTTTTCCTGAGGTTTAAACCTAAAGGAAAGAGCAAAAAACTTAAGAAAAAAAAATAACAAATTTTGATAAAACAATCAGGTATAGGCCAAAAAAAGTATTAAAAAAATTTCCCCCTTTTTCCCCCCCCCCCCAATTAAAATTTTAAATTTCACGTTTTTTGGTAAAAATCACAAATTTTTTTGGAGTTTAATACCCCCCAAAATAAAAAAAAAAAAAAAAAAAAAAAACGGTAGCCAAGCCCCCTTTCCCAAAAGTTTTGGTTTGGTGAATGCTGTGGGGATTTAGAAGTTGGGGCCAAGAATTCATTTTTTCCCCCTTCCAAAAGTTTCCGCAAGAAAAGAAGAAAAGATCATTTGCTTTTGACAAGCGCCCCCAACCCAAACCCTTTTACCTCAATTTAAGTTATAAAACCTTGAGTTAAAAAGGGGCCCATCGACGGACGCGTGGGGGGTATGGGTATGGGGGCAGCTGCTAAGGGTTTTTCGGTGTAGTGAAAAAATAGACCACCCTTAGAAGCTGGGGGTTTTTCCTGCTGTTTTCCCTTTTCCCTTGTTCAAATTTTTCTATTTTTTTAGATTTTTTTTTTTGTTCAATTACAAAAATCTAAAAAACGTTGAAAAAAATATTAAGCGGGGAGTGGGGGAATTTCATATTTGGGACAAAATTTACGATAAAAACGATTTTGATTACGGAAAATTTGCTTCTATAATATTTTTTTGATAGAAATTTGGTAATTTTGATTTTATTTATATATTTCAGTCAGTTTTGATGGGTAGACACTGGGGAAAAAAAAACCCCCCCCTTTTCAAACCCTCAAGCTATACATTGAAAAAAACGTTTTTAAATACATGCAATTTTAAAAAAATATTTCGCGAATACTTTATTTTCTTTCACAATAGTTTTGGAAATGTGTGGGGGGAGTAAAAAAAAACCGTTCGTCCCAAAGTTCGGTCACGCCAAAAAAAAAGGGGGATGGGGAAAAATGCAACAATAGACGGGCGCCCTTTTCCCGGTCTCGTCCGCCGAGGTCACTTTGTATCTCAAGGATAGAAAAAAACATAGTTAGCCCCCCACCCAGCAACCCGGGAATTTTTTTTCGTCGTTTTTAGGGAAAATTTTTTAACCAAAAACTGGTTATCGGATGGGGCTGTTTTTTTTTTGTAGATCATGAACCAAATTTTCGGGTCATACACCGAGTTTCAAGGGTGTAAATTTTTGGGGCGGCCGGTGCAGATAGCTGAAAAAACCCCCCAAATCGGGGGGAGTAAAAAGGGTCGAGTTAGCATCGCCTAGCTTGGCTGCGGGGGGAACGACCCCCTCGCCCTAGATACGTTCCGGTTTGAAACCCTACAAAAAATGTCAAAGACACTTTAAAACCATGCTAAAATTGGCTACATAATAAAATTAATATTTGACGTGGCCCTGTGTCAGAAAAATTTTAAATAATTGATTTTAAAATTTTTACATATTTAAAAGAGGGTTTGAAGTTTTATTTCCCTTTGTCGTTTCAAAGT
Source organism: Sweltsa coloradensis (assembly GCA_024449915.1). NCBI lineage: Eukaryota > Metazoa > Arthropoda > Insecta > Plecoptera > Chloroperlidae > Sweltsa > Sweltsa coloradensis. The sequence continues at coordinate 72,827 of JAMZAV010001842.1, forward strand.
GTTCGGTTTGGCCCCCCCGGGGCCTCACAAATTTAATAGTGTACTCCCGCGCGGGCAGCGGAAGTAAATAAGACGCCGGCCCCCCCCAACAAACGCCCGTCATGCATATCTCAGCGACCCTTGTAAACTATCTGTTTCCTTGGAGTATTTTAATACTGGACAGCTTTTTAAGAAATGATAAAAAAAAAAAAACCCAAAAAATGGGTTTTTAAACCCTTTGTTTAAAAAGGGATTGAATTCAAAAGTAAAATTTAAAAAAAAATCCATTTTTGCGTTTTTGGCCCAAATTTAAAAAACTTTTAAAAAATTTTTTTTAATGGGTGAATTTTGGGTATTTTACTGGAAAAGGTTTATTCGTCCCTTTTAAATTTAAAGGGACCAAAATTTTTGTTTTGAACAAGGACAAAAAGGGGGTGAAACGTCTGCGGAAGGTTCGGGCGGGCCCCAAAACGCCCCCCAAAAGGCATGTAGAAAAAAGGGGATTTTTTTCGTATTTCGGTTTATGGTATTTTTATTTTTTTTAAAATTTGGGTTTCAAAAAAATAAATGTCATCTTGTTCTAAACCCCGGGGAGGGGGAAAATTTTATAACTTGCCCAAATTGGGGCTGCACGGAAAGCGAGGGAAAACCCTTTGCCCCCCTTTTTGAGTAATTTCACTGGAAAATTATAAAAAATTGTTTCCCTCACAAATTTAAAGTGAACCCAAAAATAATGGAATGAGTAACAAAAAGTAAAAAAGTTTCCTAGACGGGGCTGAAAACCCACCCTCCTCTCGCATGCAAAAAAAGAAACTCTAACCAATCGGCCAAAAAGACCCCGGAAAGCGGTTTCGGTTTTAGAGCGATATTTATTTTAAAAGCACAAACTTGCGATAAGCGTAAAAAATTTTCACACTTTTAATAGTTATAAAACGTTCTGTCGAATTTCTTTGAGTGTTTAATTTTTTCCTCTCCCTTTTTAAAGATTTGCATTTTTTAAATTTTTTTATTTTGCATTAAAAAATTTGGGGGAATGGGAGTTAAATCGATGAAAACATCCAACTCGCCACCCCAAAAAATACCGTGGTTTTTAAAAAGTTTGGGTGGTAATGGGGGGTACCCAGGACCCAAGGGGAGAAGACGCAATGAATTTAAGAGCTAACCCATTTTCGGAAAGATTTATTTAGGAGTCGCCCCCAAAAAATTTAAAGCGCCGGGCCCCGTTCCGACTCTTTTTAAAAAATTTCATAAAAGGGGAAATCTATTTTTCCCCGATTATTTTTTTATGTTTTTAAATTTGCACAAAAGGGGATATTCCTGAAGTTGACCAAAAAAACCCGGGACCCGGGGCCCCTTTAAAATTTCAGCGCAAAACCGGTTTAGCATTCCCGGGGGATTTTTAAAGTACACACAAAACACAACACACGCAAAGCAAGCAGGGAAAAAAAATTAAAAGGGGCCCTTTAAGCGGGAAAAAAAATCCTAAGTTTGTTTCGTCACTCGTTCAATTAAAATCATTTTGTATTTCAAAGTGCGTTGGGAAAAAATACAAAAATTTCCCCCGGAAAAAGCTCGTTTTAAAGGAAAACGACTACAGCCCAAAAAAATTTTTAATTACTATATGACTTATAAAATGGGAAATTATCCTAAAAAATAACAAGCTATTGAAAGTCGTTGGGCAACCCTTTCAGTTTTTAAGTAATTAAATCCTTAGTATGCAAAAGTGCGTGAAAAAAAAACTATAACCCCGGGGAAAAAATCGTTTTAAAGGGACAACAAAAAAAAAAGGCGACTATTTTCCCAAAAATAACCACTAAAATTGAGATTATTAAATAGCATTCATCCTGTTACTTACATGGTTTCAACCCCCGTTTACAACCTCCAGTTTTTTTGGGAATTAACTCAGAAAATTTTGCAAAATCGTGGGAAAAAAAATATTACTGCATTCCCCCCTCTAGAATTAATCACCAAGATGGTTTTAATTTGTGCGCGACGGGCCCCAACCTAAGGTTTGACGGGTCCTCCGCTAGGCGGAGATCAGAGGGCCTTGGCCTACTATTTGGTTTTTAAGATCGTTTTTTTTCAAAACATTTTTTTAAAATTTTTCGTTTTGGGACCCCCGCAACACCCATATTCAAGGTGTAGGTCTATTTCCCGCCAAAATTAGAGGTATAAAATCATATAAAATTCATTTTGATAAGGTATGCATTCTTTTATCAAATTTATTTAATTTGATAAAAAATGTTTAAAGTTATTTTAGTCAGGGTTTAAATTTTAAAAACAAAATTTTTTTTACCCGCTCAGTTTTGAGGTTTTATAGTTTTTTTAACCCTTTACTTATAAGAGTAGCCCAATTTCCGGTTCCACTTTCCCGTAGGTTTTTTTGTTTGGTCTGCTTCCCGACCTTTTTCCCCGGTTCCCCATTGCTTTTCACCGCCATTATTTGGAAAAACTTAGGGTTTAAAGGGTAGCCAGTGTTTCCCGGGAAAATTCTCATAAAATTGGGAAAAACAATTTTACTTTTTTATCCAATAGATCAGGTGGGTTTTAAATTTCCCAAAACATGCAAAGAGGAAAAATATGCTTTACCCTGTTAGGTAAAGGGATTAGCCCAGGCCTAGCCTAGGTAGCTAGGGCCCAGGCCTAGGCCTTTGGCCTAGGAGCTTTTGGAAAGGGCCCCCCGATTTCCCCGCCTAGGGCCAGGCCCAGGCCTTTTACCCCCAGGCCTAGGGTTTGTGAAATAGGGTAGCCCTAGACTAGTTTTTAAATAGGGCTTTGCCCTAGGCCTAGCTAGGCCAGCCTAGGGCAGCTCTTTGTTTTCGGTCGGCCGATTTCCTAGCTAGGGCCTAGGTCCTACTAGGCCTAGGCCCTAGACTAGGGAGTAGGCCCTAGGCCTAGCCTAGGAAAAGTCCAGACTTTGGCCTGGCGTAGGCCTAGGCTAGGCCTAGCCTACGACTTTGGGAGGCCTAGGCATACTCTTTCGGATGGTATGCCCCAACTTTTAAACACTGTTTTTTCCATTAAAAACAATTCAACCTCTAACGTCGCTATTTCAAACGAAAGTACTTTTCCTTTCAAAATGTTTCATATTTAAATTAGCAACGTTAAAGGTTTTGTAGGTGGAGTATTTTAGTGAAAATGGTTAGGCTAGTACTGTCCGCCATGTTGACGTAGTGTTGTAAAGTTGGGGCATAGGCCTACTATCCGAAAGAGTAGGCTAGGCTAGGCCTACCCGACTTTGCACCGTGACTTCTGCAGCCACTTTCGATCACTGTGAACTTGGATTTGGCATCAAGGTTCACTTCAATAGAGGTAGGGCCTAAGCCTAGCCTACCTAGGGGCCTAGCTAGCTTAGGCTCCTAGGTCTATCGGTAGGCTTACTCTTTCGTTTGGTGTTCTTCAATGTTGGAAAAGTAGGTAATTTTGAGTGGGGGGGGGGAAGCCAGTGGCGTAATTTCAAATCGGAGGCTCCCGGCCAAAAAACTAAAGTGGCCCTCCCCACCCCTAAAAAAAAATCCGGTAGGCCTACTCTTGTCGTTGGCGGGTCCCAACTTTTATAGGCTTAGGCCTATACTAACGGAAATTGTTTCGGGTGCGCTCTTTTCGAAAATATCCTAGAACTAGGCCTAGTGCGGAGCACTGTAGCCAGCGGAAAGTTTGGCTACTTAACCTAACAAAAGTAGTTTTGTAACGGAAAGGATTTTGGGTGCGTATGTTTTCATTGAAAAAAAAAAGTTTGGACCCGCCAACTACAAGAGTGCCAAAAATCCTAATTAGTTTGGTCTAGGCTATAGACCTACCCTCCTACTAAATAAAAAGTGAAAAACAACTAAAATGTATTTCGTCTAACTTTTGTTTCCGCAAACACGTTGACGATGTCCTGCAGTTGTTTAGGCCTACGTAAGAGTTGAGCTTCCTCTGCTCCACGGACAACACACTCAATCCACACGAATGTTTTTGCCCCATGGTAAGTACTTCTAAGGGACGGCCTAGTTTTTTATTATTTTTTATTTTGAAAAAGGTCTTTCAGCGGGGGCAACTGTAATGGGGATTGTTAAAATAAAGTAGCCTTTCAGTGCACTCCACACATCTGGAAAACTGGCAGAAAGAGCAAAATTTTCTTTCATTCCATAAGGCAACAAGTTCTTCTAATAATTGTCTTCTGTAATAATTCGCTTTTTTTTTTTTACGAAATTATAGAATAATAACAAAAATAGGTAATATTTCCTCGAGCTGGGGACCCCCGGGCATTGACCGGGCAGCCCGGGCGGTAGTTACGCCACTGCGCGAAGCGCGTATATTTTACAATATTATTAGGCCTATTATTATTATTAAAACATACGAGCTTCGCGCCCCCCCCCCACTCACCCTCACCTACTTTTCCCCTAATATCGCAGTGTTGAAAAGTTGGGAAACACCAACCGAAAGAGTGCAGGTAAAGGCTGATGCACAATAGCCCGGTAACGAAAAAGGGGAAGAAAGTTTAATCTCATGTTAACTTCCGACACGATACACAATTTAGCTTCTTATCCCGGGAACGAGAATGGGAACCTCGCCAACTATCGGAAAAGATGCGTGGCCAAGGCCTGGCTATTCCAAAGAATAGGAATCTACTCCTAGGCTCTTACTGTAACCTGTGCATTTTTTTATTTAAAGGCCCTGAAGTCATGACACCTACCTGAACTGATTGCAAGATGAGTAGCTCACGAAGTGGAAGGAGTGCCTCAACATTAGATGGCATTGCACTGCCCAATGATGACGATTTCTTGGCAAAGTTGCACAAGTCTAAGGATGCCAAACTAAAGGAAATGGGTAAGTAAGCCTACATAAGTGTTCTTCTCAGGCCTAGACCGCCACACAAATTGTTAAGCATTGAAGAATTGGCTCTATTGAGTTAAATTTATTAATTTTCACCGAAAAGAGGAGATTTTAATTCTCATGACAAATCCGGGACTAAAAAGTATCTCTATCATTTTAGGGGTTGTTTACATTTGGGGTCTTATTGAACGTAGGCCGCACAAAATTAGTGTTTATTTATTTATTATTATTTATTAACAGGAATAACTCCTAACTTTTCCCGTGCTTTGCTGGAAATTTGCGCTCTTGCGGGGAGTGGGAAGGGAGGGAGATAGGCGTGTACAACTTAACAAATATAGTCATCCCTACCGCAACAAAACATGGAGGCAAAGAGGGGTAACTTCCATTGCTGGCATTGCTATAGTGGATGCTTAGGCCTATAGAGCTGTAAAAAATATTGAAATTTCACTTTTAGTGTGCACAAACCGTAGGCCTACATAACAAGCTGAAAATTTAACCAAGTGTTCTCAACACCCTGATTAAACTACTGTGTAAAATTACCCGAAATCACTTTAGCGGAAAAGGGTTTAAAAAAATGGCAAACGGGTAAATTTTCAAAAAAAGGGGAAGTTTTGTAGGCCTAACATCATTAAGGAATTGCTGGAATCTGATCGTCTGGACAAAACTGCACATCTTGTTTTTAACACTACTTTTTAATATCCATAAACGTAATAAAAGGCAACGACCAACAATTTTAATTTTATGTGGTCTGTTTTAGGCCTACCCATAAATACAATAGATCCCGAAATGCATTTTTAAACCGTTTCGCAATATTTCAATCACATTCTTCAGACGAAATATGTAGAATTATCTAAAACTTATCCAGCAATAGTCATCTAGGCCTATGTATCTGCTTCGATAAAAAAAAATTAAAGCATTAAAAAACGTACATTTAAAAACATTGGTTGTACGCTTGAAGCCGCGTATGCTTTATTGTCCACTTTTCCCGCCAAAATATAAACATAGGCCTACCTAGTTGAATTTGAAACATTATAGGGCCTAGGGAAGACGACGGGTACCCGGGTATCGGGTACCCGCCCGACGAAGTCGGGTACGGGTCTGTGTTTCCACTACTTGTTTACCCGTAAAACCCGGTTCCTGAATTGAGGTGTCACATTGTAGGAGGAAGGCTAATGTAAACATGCACTTTCTCATATCTTTTGTGCTTTGTGGCGTTTTTTCTCATATCTTTTGTGCTTTGTGGCGTTTTTCTTTTGAATTATAATGTCCTTTGTTCATGCCGCCGACTTGTGGCAGTCTGCTGAGTATGCCCCTCCTGCCTAACCACTTGTACGATCTTCCAGAGATTATACCGCGTAAATAATTACCACAACATCACTTATGTTTTCAATCTGCTAGAAGTCAAAACTTAAAAGCTATCACCCATGGTGATAAATCTTTCCTTATCTTGTTTACTCTCGTTCGGGCTCCAGTCCCGCGCCCCGAGCCAACGCATCGTGAGTCGTGACCTTGACTTGACTGTGACAAGTTATAAAGCAGATGCAACCGAACAGTGAGTGTTATCTTAATGGCCCGCTGCTGTTCCTCTTTCGTGATTATGAAATACTACTTCATCGGCACGTCATTGTTTATAGAACAGCATTACGTCTGAGATATTATGATAATTGATGAGCGTGTTTCTTCACAGTTCATTAGACACCCCACACGATTTTTTTGTTTTACTACCCGGGTAACCCGCGGGTAATGTGGACGGGTACCCGGGTCGTAAAAAAGTCGGGTTTCGTCATCCCTAATAGGGCCTATACCACGCCAACTAGTAACATATGTTATAAAACACAACAAATACAACTACCGTCAAGTGGGGTGACTAAAGTCAGTGGGGTTACTATGGTCATTTGAAGGTTAGAATGATTCATGCTAGTGTCACAGTGTATGCAGGGTCCACTAGATACTTATGCTAAGCTGCTGTAAGCTGGGTCTTCTCACCTGATGTAAACAAACCGCCATCTTAGTTCCCTGCGTGTGTTTTAAAAATAATCTGGAGCGCTCCGAACACGCTCTGTAATATTTAGGGTTCGAAATTTTCCGGAAAAATTGAAGTCGAGGAAAAAAACGGATATTTTCCCGTTTTTTTCCGGAAAAATTGGGAAAAATTGAATTTTCTTTACTTTTCATAAAGTTTATACTTCCTCGTAGTTCATTTTAGATTAATGGCATCTTTATGGTAAATTATAAATTAAGATTATTATTGTTAGTTTATTTTCATGTGTTTACGTACGCGTGTTTACTATTGATGTTTATAAATGACAGCAAAATGGCAGCAATACTACATCTAGCATTTTCCAAAATCCCTTGCAATTATTACTATTTATAGCCAGGGGTTGAAATTAACTTTTTTTGCAACTAGCACTTCGGGCTAATGGCAACAATAGTCCTCTAGCCCAAGAGCATTTTTACAGTCGGCAATCAAATAGGTTATATTGATGTAAAACAATAATAGGGTATATGTGAATGTTTTAAGTCACAATATTTGCCGGGTTTGACTTATGTGTAGGGGGGACTAGGGAGCGACCGGAAACGAATTTTAATCGTAATATTAATAATCCTAAATTAAGCGATTTTTTATTTTGTTTGCATATTTACAACGATTTTCCATACTAGGTAGTGCACTACTACTGGAAACTCGTTAAGTTATTGTTGCGAAATATTGAGATTTTTTGAACGGCAATTGGGAACTCTGGAAAAAGTACTCGCCTGTCGGACTAGAGTAATTAGATTTTTACTAGCGCGAGCAAAGTTTCACTAGCCTCGGGCGAGCATTAATTTGACTCCTGTTTATAGATATACTATGTTAAGCTTTAGTCCCTCCCACGGCATGCCCTATTACTTTACAATATGGTCACAAAACTGTCTTTGAAATGAGAATTCCAATCATAATTTTAGTCTAACCTAACAAGAACAACTAAGGCATTTACCTTCCATTTTACTATTAAAATACCGGTAATGAATTAAAAACTGTGAGATATGTAATAGGGCTACCTTATTGATAAAAATAATCATTACTACATTCATATCAATTTTATTTATCCTATGCACCTTAAAACCAATTTTTTCATTTTTTTTCCCCTATTTTTCCGACGTGCCCGGAAAAAAACGGAAAAACACGTTTTTTTTCCAAAATTTCCGGAAAAATTGGTAGGGCTACCTTTTAAATCCCTAGTAATATTATCCGTAGCAGAATGTGATATGTTTTTGTTTTGTTTTGACAGATCATGGCCAGCAAAGATTGGGCATTGTGGATTATTATCAATACTGCCATTGATATAAGGCCTAGGCCTACCTTTGTATTTAGAATGTAGTTACAACTCCACGATAAAAGATTGAATGTGCATAAGCCTAGGCTAGGCCCTCGTCTTTGACATTGTGTGGGTTTTTTTCATAGACAAAGGCCTAGACCTTGTAGAAGTCGTCGTAGAGCTTAGGTCTCGCGTTCTTAGGCCTAGGGCTAGGCCCTAGAAAGATCAGATTCAAGTTCAAGTTTGCCTCATGAGTAGAGGTAATGAGAAATGGTGATATAAAAACCCAAATTTCGTTTTAAAAAACCCAAATTTCGCGTTTTTCGCGATTTCAAAAAAATTGTCAAAAACGTTACTAAAAAATAAAAAAATCACTAAAAAAAAATTGTACGCACTGTTATTTTGGTATACTATTTTCGCGGAAGCCGTGATACGCGCCGTTATTTTGGAGGTATATTTCCGTGAAGCCCGTGACGTCACGGTACCCCGCCTACCGCGCGCGTAATATTCGGTCTGGACCGGCACCTCCACCAAAACTGGACCGGCACCTCCACATCACTTTACATTTTGCACACTAAAAGGTCCAATTTCGCGATTTAATTCGCGTTTTGACCAGTTTGATGTAATTTCGTTCGTTTTTTCGCGCTATACACGAAATTTCGCGAAATTCGCGTTTTCAAAATGTGTTTTTTTCCATCACTAAATGATGTAATTCGTCGACAATATTAAATTTTAGGCAATAAAAAGGACATTAAAAAAAAATTCGCGAATTTCGTTATCACCATTTTTCACTACCTCTACTCATGAGGTTTTGGTTTATAGACCTACATGGTGCAATAGGCCTTTGGCTTGGACTCATCTATCTTACCAACCACATCATCAATGCTAATAGGCCTTATGCCTACCGTTATCTGGACAGTTTGCCTCGGGTCCTAATATCCATTATGCAAATGAAAATTGACATATGAAGTTGAAAGATATGAAAATTATTCACATCAATGTTACCTGCCAACATAAGAATCAAAGATTATATAGGTGGTACCCTATTTATGTATTTATTGCATTCAAATGTACAACCGACTTTTGAAATTGACGTCCAGCTGCAGTCTGCTATTTGTTTACAAAATCTCTGTAAGGTCCATTGGATAATGTGTTTGCGCACTCAGTAGACACATTATCAAGTAGGCCTTGACTTAGGGAACTCTGTAAGGTCTATTGGATAATGTGTTCGCACACTCAGTAGACACATTATCAAGTAGGCCTTGACTTAGGGAACTAAGATGGCGCTTAGATACATTGTGGAAGTACAAGCGAAGACCCACCTTACAGCAGCTGTTAGGTATCTAGTGGACCCTGAGTGTATGTTGGCTCTATCTTTCTTGTCAAGTGCTTTGCTCTAGCTTGGATGCCTTCTAAACATATTCCACTGAGTTTCAGTATGCCAAATACCGTAATATAACACTACGTTTAATACAGGAAAGATGGCTGTGTTTCCATTGTTGTGGGAGGAGACAATTTGGATCAGCGCCCCTGGCGGCATTGGAGTTACATTGGGCGCGAAATTCAAATACTGGAGTTAGCGCATAGATTATTTTACCTGGTCGGGTTTGAGTGTAATTTTCCAATTGGACAATTACGTTACACGACAAAACAAGGGCAAGATGCCCCTGGGCAGGCTAATACATAATATAACTATCGAAAACACTTAAACTCAGACTATTTTAGTCGCCACTTCTTGCACCTGAGTGGAGTAATCACAACACTAAGGTTATTAGTGCCCTATGGTTATTTTTTTTTTTAAAGATTGGGGCGAAAGGGGAAACGCGGTGGTACACGGTGAGGGTAGGCCTGTGCTGTTCAGAAACAGACAGGGGGAAGGTTGGCGGGGTAGGGGCCGGTGGGTTGTGACGAAATCAGGCCGGGGGCTGGCACGGGGAGGGGTTGTTGGGGGTTGCCCCACGTCGTGATCGTTGTCGCCTGCGTCATCGTCCGTCTTGTCATTGTCGTCGTCGTCGTCGTCGGTGGTGAGGTAGTCAAAGGGAAGGGGAAAATTCCTCGAGGGCAGACGACGTCCTTTTCTTTGCCTTGTACGATGAGCATAAGAGGTAAGCTCTGGGTCTATTCGACTCCCCGGGTTCAGGCATGCTGAACCCATCTGGACACTCAGACGGTCGCGTGGATAGACACACAACTTGGTGTGCATATCATGTATACTGCCACTACAAGCATTAAAACCGTATAGTAAGGCATGGGGAGGGGTTGTCATTCCTTTTAATTTTATGCTTCAGTGCATAGCAACAAAAATAAGATTAACATATTATATTGCATCTTTATTGCAAGTGTAGCTATGGTGAAAACAAATATTATGATCATCCTTTATTCATTTTAGGGTTAGGCCTATTACTAATATAAAGTGTGCCAGGAACTAGATTAGTAATACTTTGTATACACATTTAAAAACATGTATTGATATCTAGTTCTTCAGTAACCAATACAAAAATATTAAATACACAAGAACATCAATACAAATACGTAGGCTAGTAATAATACGAGTACCTTTGAGCATGTCTGTCAAGATAATAATATAATAACTAGGAAAACGCTCAGTTGGACGCGTTGTTGAGCGAGCACCGGTACGTGCAACATGACCCGAGTACGACATTCCCATAAGGCCCACCACACAGTGTAGGCCTAACTGGATATTGACATTGTACACTTTATACTATTCCAACATCTTTGCATTGTTCTAATTCACGTCATGCCTTCTAAAGTGTATCTTTGTATCTTCACTGCCACCTTCATTTTTAACATCATTTTTCGAAATATGATAACCAATAAGTCTTTAAGGTCTTGACCGATTTAGCTGAAAATTTGGAAAATAGGAGAGAATGTTGTACTTATTGACCCTGCAGAATTTCATAACGATCGGTACATTTTTATGTTTTTATTTTTTTATTTTATTTTTTATAACCAACGATCGGATTTTGTTCAAAAACTATACAGCAACCCGCCTAGGTGGTATGTACATGTGTGCAAAATTTCAGGTCGATCAGAGAAACGGTGCGACCTGTATCAAAGCAGTAACAGAAAAAAAAAAAAAAAAAAAAAAAACAGACATTCAAGCCATAAGAGTCAAGTGGAGACGCTCGCTTCGCTCGCTCAATGACATCACCGCCGTCTGGATGTATGTAAGATACAAATAAGCTGCTTGTCGTGGCTCGGATTTCCCCATGTTAAATGATTGACATGCAAAAGGCATAGAGCTTTGTCGGTCTGCCGCTAGATAGGGCTAGTTAAGGGGGGCGGAAGTAGATTTATTTCAGGTTTTATTTATTTATTTATTTATTTATTTATTTATTTAACGTCTATCCTATTCAGTTATAAAAACTGATTTACAAAGGAGGACAACTAAATAAATCTAATTACATAGATGCAGACACAACAATGAACTACATTTAAGTAAATATTTGAAATAGTAATATTACAACAATGCATTAAATATTCAACAAATTTGATAACAAATAAAAAGGATATTAAATGCAATTATTTATGAATGAATCGAATATATAAAAAAGGGGTGGGGAACATTATTTTATGGTTCTACTGGGTTAAGGCCTCCTTCCTTTACACAAAAATGTCTTATTTTCTTGATTTTGAGAATATTTTCATTTATAAAATAAGGATGAAAGTTTCCTCCATATTTTGGCGGGAAAAAACAGGTCATACCCCTCATACGTCACCAGCCTTCATGATACCAATCAACCAATCACGTAACGATATATTAACCCGAGAGTAGTCGCGCCCCTGTTTGTAACATTAGTAGTCGCGCGCGGTCCTTTAGACCGCATTATTTATTATGGGCTAATAACGTTAGGATGACGTTTTGATTACGAATATAAGGTAATTTATCATATATGTAACAGCATACCTGGTTATATCAATCAATAATCAATCAATAATCAATAAATAATCAATCAATAATCAATCAAACACAGAAAAGTAGCAAAACTACAAAAAGGTATAAAAATATGTTTTGAAACACCCTGTAATTTGAATTATTAGGAACCAAGACAGTAATATTATGCCAACACTGTATGTTGAAGAATAATCAACCTACAACAACAAAATACATGTCTCATAATAGTGATTGAGTATGCATATTTTTGCCTCCCTTAGTAGTCGCGCAGCGGTCGAAAAGACCGAGCAACCGAACAGGACCTGTTATCTTAGATGAAGTTCTGCAGAAAACGGAATCGCGTATTGCACACTGGCTTCACAAATCTATTTTGGGAAGGTAGGCGGAACTAGACAAGCCACGCATGCGCGCTGTGCAAATACCAACTGTTGAAAAAAAAAGTCGGTCTAAAAGACCACACGCGACTACTCTCGGGTTAAGTTACTCGCTTTCGGAGATTATCTTGGCTATACAAGCTCATTTTGACATCTAGTTTGTTCTAATATGCTTAATATTTTATTTTATACATTTAGTAATATCACAACGTAAGTTTTAACCACATTTAATTGATAATAAGTAAAAACACAATGTTGATTATAAAACTTGGAAAAGAACATCAACTGTTGTTTGTTGTTGGCCATTGTTGTAAGAACCAAAGACTTTGGTAAAAGGAGGGAATTTCGTTGTTTATCTAGACGGCCGTGTTCGTCATGAGGGCCGGTGACGTAGGCAGCCGTTTCAAAATAAATGTGCGGGAAATTTAAAATGTCAAACTTTGACCCTCAGTAGATATTGAACAATTAACTTAAAAAACCCTAAATTTACGTTTATATCATTTTTAGAAGAATATCTATTTATTGCATATACTTTCACCGATATCTGGAACTTATGCAAATTCCCTATTGCACACTGATCAATCAGGAAAAACTTAAAAAAAACCTTACAAAACAAAATTAGTCAGTAATCGGAAAATAGACTAGTTTGGCTGGCGAGCCAGTGTGGTCATGCAGTTGTAGCTGCATATTTTACCGTCAGTTAGAATACAAATTCGCCTTAGAACTCTTTTTAGGCCAATACAAGTGGCAGTCCCCCCAAAAAAGCGCCTACGGCAAATTTGCCTCCGGCGGCTGAGGCTTAGCCCCAGACCCCAGCTATTCACCGCTCCTCGTTTTTAGGAATTTCACACCTGATATTGAGGTCAAAAACCGCCACTGGATGTGACCGTAGAGCATGAAGACCGAAATGACATTGACACTAACCAATGCCGAGTCCACGCCTAGGGCTCCCATAATACAAAAACCCAAAAACGGGACAACTATTTTAGGGGACCCGCACGGGGGGTTTGCCCCCCAACTACAGCGCCGCAGGCGAAAATTTTGAAAATAAGGTTTTTAGAGTGTGTTTGGTGCATTCTAGAAAAAATAAGTGGTCTGAATGCGATACCAAATAAATGCATTTGTTTAGGAGTAAAAACTATAAAACTATCATTAAAAAAAAAATAATGGGGTAGTGACGATATAGATCATGTTACAACCATTGAAATGCATCATTATGTTCGCGATCACGTCCACCAACAAAGGGAAATTGTCGAAATTGTTGGTCATTCCCCGATTCATGTACATTTTTATCCCGGTATAAGCAGAGTTAGGTGGTATAAGTGCGGTATAACTCCGAATCCAATTCATGAAGACTTATCCCGCCTCGCACGGGGATAAGAAAATATGTAAACAGATGGCGGACATTTTAAATTTTGCGTCTATGTGTAAAACGAGAAAAGTTGTCATTACCCTCATAAAACAAATCAGAAACCGTCTCGGGCCTAGGCCCAGATCTAGAAAATTATTCATAATACAACAGTGTAGGCCTTAAGTTCGATTAGGCTATAGGACTAGATAAAATTAATACTAACATAACACGTTTGACAAGCCCTTGGCCTCTCCTAGGCAACCCTAGGCCTGCACGACCTTGTTTTGACACACATCCCGCACAAATAACTAGTTTTGATTACTAAAAGCCTTATGCAGATGAACAATAGTATGATAGTCCTAGGCTATTCCAAAATTTACGGCAATAATACGCCTTTTCTTTTCTTTTAATGATCTCACGCAATCTTCTGTAAATAAATAAAAATGTAAAACAAAAGATGGTGCAAATTTTTAGTGTTCTTTTGCAAATCTGCTGATTAACATGGCTGTGGAATGCAGGGGAAAAAACATTTGTTGTACTTGTTGTTGGATTGAAAATTTCTGATTGGATGAGAGTTGCTCAGACTTAACCAGGCCTTATCCTGCCATGTCCTGCATTATACCGTCCTTATACCACTTATACCCGGGATAAATGTACATGAATCGGGGCCCAGAAGTGTGGTGGTGGTGGGGGGTCACGGCAAAGAGCGGAAATAATTCCCCCCATCCCCCCCCCCTTCCTACGCGCCTATTCTCGAAAATGTTAACGTTGAAACGAAAATTAGGAGATATATTAAAGTCACAACACATTGTACACTCAACAATCCCTTCAATATTCTTGTTACTTTTTCGCAAAAAGGAAAATCTATCTATAGTTTATCTGTAAAATGACACTTTCTTCTGACTGTTGGCAGCCTGGATCTTGACCTTGACTTCTTGAATCTTTATAGTTCGTTTTTGGTGAGTGGTTGACTGGTTGGTAACTGGCCATGGTCGGGGTGAAGAGTTGCATTGCACGCGCGGCGATTCAAATGCTAGACTGTAAAAATAGCGGGGTCGTTCGCTATTCTAAAAAACGGGACAATTAGGCGTCCCGGCTACAAGTGGCCGGGACACCACCTCAAAAAAGGGACTGTCCCGGCTAAAACGGTACGAATGGGAGCCCTATCCACGCCATCTATTATGCATGGGACTAGACTGGCTGGCCTGGTTATTTTTCAACCCCTGACCTACATAATATGTTATGTTGTATTTAAATTTAGGGGAGAGGGGGCCGTACCTTTGAACACTTTTTACATTTTTGTAGATTACCAGTTATGTTTATAAAGTAGGGCTACAATTTTTTTTACCTGATTACAGCATTCATTTGCCAACATTAATATGGTATCAAAAGTTTTGTGTAGTTACAGCAACATAAAAATATTAATTAATCTGCAACACTCCAAAATTGTTCAAAACCGCCCCCCCCCGGGGGGCACATTTGAACTGCCTTGGGGCACATTTGAACAAAGCTTATAATCTCAATTTTTGGTCTACAATAACTGTAATCAACAATTTTTTTTTGCTTTTGCAACTAGTTTATTGTCATTTTACAGTTACTTAACAACAAACTGTGACATGTCAACAGGAAATGTCATCACGGCAATGGCTCTTTCCGTGCCACCACTGATTCTTGGTTTAGGCAATTTTAGTATAAAGTCCTCTCCACCAACTGGACAAAAATCTTCCCTCTCCGGAAAAACAAAATGCCATGTAGGCCTATCACCCTTTCTCTTCAAGAAAAAAACTTGAAACTCATCCATATCCGGGGCAATCTCTTCAATACGGCCAATGTAGTGAACAGTGGACCGTTTCCCAATGTAGCGAACAAGAACGAAATCATTGACTTTCAATTCACTCAAGATCAAATCCGATTCTATTTCTTCAAGACCATCAGAGTTGACTTCTTCTTCAGTGTCTAAGTCAACTATAGGCTCTTGTTCAGAATTGCTGCTCATAAGTGTAAAAGTGGCCTAGGCTACTGCCTACTAGTCAAATAAAACAATAATTCTGCACTAGAATGGCATTAACAACATCCCAGAATTAACTTTCTATTAGGCATAGGGAATTTTGTAGGTCCTCATAATACTGCCCAGCCAAAAACTTGCATAAGGTCACGAACATTGGCATTTTGGTAGTGTTCAAATGTGCCCCACAATTTCTGTTCAAAACTGCCCCCTTCTACCATTTTTGGCCTTCATGCTGAAATCTCCCACCAACCTGTTGATATTGGTTTCCCACTAGTTCCACATTTTAAGCTACCCAGTAGGGTAGTAATATCAACCAATATCACCTTTGTATCATGATTGTATCATATTAAAATATTCAAATATATATCAAAATAAATATTTGGTTACTTCCCTTGATTTTCATGTTTAGCAGATTGCTTGAAAAGTATCCCATGCTTCCATGTCAAATTATGCATGCAAGTGTGTCTGGTGGTGCTCTCTGGTGGTAAAATGTCAAACTACAACTTTTGGCTTGGATAGGTGGGAAATTTGAAATGTTCAAATGTGTCCCCCGTTCAAATGTACCCCCCTCTCCCCTACAACTAGGGCCTACATGGTCTAACTCCTTTGTTTAAAAAAAAAAAAACTCGATGTGATTTTCGTCGCTTTGTATTTTTAGGTTACTCCATATGGGATATGGGTTATACTGCTGAAATGATCCCGCCTTTTCCTTATTAGTCAGGGGAATAAGCGGAAAAATTAGGCAAAAAATGATACAGGCTACAAACTTTACGGTGTTATAGGTATGGTATGAGTATGACGATCATTTTTTGGGGCGGCCCCAAATTTTGGACCCCATAGAGTGTCCTCCATGAGATCTGAATTTTGACTTTTCAATATTTTTTTTACAAAGTTTCTGGGCAATTTATGACTTTATAGGCCTACTAATTGAGCGAGCGTAGCGAGCGTCTCCACTTGACTCTTATGGCTCGAATGTCTGTTTTTTTTGTTTTTTTTTTCTGTTACTGCTTCGGTACAGGTCGCACCATTTCTCTGATCGACCTGAAATTTTGCACACATGTACATACCACCTATGCGGGTTGCTGTATAGTTTTGTGGCAAAATCGTTCAAAAAGTTAAAAAGTTACATTAAAGTTAATCAAAAGTTTTTTTTTCAAACTAAACGGCGACAATATCTGAGGTAGCCAAATCATTTAGAATGTCCGTCCAGTCACGAATGTTAATTTTATTCTGATCCGATAAGTAGTGTAGATGGAAATTACATTATAACAAAGTACCGTTACCATGGCAACGGAAAGTCGCGCAGCTTTTTTGGCTCATGATAGCGGTCGAACGGAGGCTCGGATCGAGTTGAAATTTTGACCATCCGCAAGCTTCGTTCCCGATTGAATGCCATTAGTTTTGTGGCAAAATCGTTCAAAAAGTTATAAAGTTACATTAAAGTTAATCTAAAGTTTTTTTTTTTTAACTAAACGGCGACAAAATCTGAGGTAGCCAAATCATTTAGAATATCCGTCCGGTCACGAATATGTTTATTTAATTTTGATCCGATAAGTAGTGTAGATGGAAATTACATTATAACAAAAGTAACGTTGCCATGGCAACGAAAACTCGCACGAGGTTCACATTATGCACTGCCACCTAGAAGTAATCAAAATACTATCGAGGAAGCAGTGTATTATTTGTAACGTTTTCCCAAAGAAATGATGTCAAGATTCTCTAGATGGCGGTGGATTTTATCCATTCTCTCCTATTTTACAAATTTTCAGCTAAATCGGTCAAGACCTTAAGACTTATTGGTATGTAACATTATGGGAATGTCGTACTCGGGTCGTGTTGCACGTACCGGTGCTCGCTCAACAACGCGACGGGACTTTAGCGTTTTCCTAGTATACATATTGGTAGGGATTGAGGTAGAAAAGCCGTTCACTTGCTGCAGAACTAGCAGAGATGGACAAGAGTCTCCACTTGACTCTTATGGCTCGAATGTCTTTTTTTAAGCGAGCGAAGCGAGCGTTTCCATTTGACTCTGCCGGAAAAATTAGTCACTGTTTTTTTTTTTTTTTTTTTGTTTGTTTTTGAATGTCTCGCCATAACGTTCGAACGGAGGCTCGGATCGAGTTGAAATTTTGACCATCCGCAAGCTTCGTTCTCGATTGAATGCCATTAGTTTTGTGGCAAAATCGTTCAAAAAGTTAAAAAGTTACATTAAAGTTAATCGAAAGTTTTTTTCTAAAACTTAACGGGGACAAAATCTGAGATAGCCAAATCATTTAGAATGTCCGTCCGGTCACGAATATGTTAATTTTATTTTGATCCGATAAGTAGTGTAGATGGAAATTACATTATAACAAAAGTAACGTTGCCATGGCAACGAAAAGACGCACGAAGTTTCTAATGCACTGCCACCTAGAAGTAATCAAAATACTTTCGAGGAAGCAGTCTATTATTTGTCAACAAAGAGTTTAAATAGTTTTCCCAAGGAGTCAAGGTCCTCTAGATGGCGGTGGATTTTATTCACAAAGTAAAGGTTTACACACGGGTTTACCCAAATACCTTGGCAATAATAAATAATATTGGAAACATGGCCCTGTGGACAGCGAACGTCGCAAATTTTAAAATTTAAAAAAATGTGCAATGTGGGTCTAGCTATAGCACGTGCTCGCTTATCAACGCGTCCAACTGAGCGTTTCCTAGTTATTTTTTCTGTTAGTACTGCTTCGGTACAGGTCGCACCGTTTCTCTGATCGACCTGAAATTTTGCACACATGTACATACTACCTATGCGGGTTGCTGTATAGTTTTTGAACAAAATCCGATTGTTGGTTATAAAAAATAATAATAAATTAAAAAAATAAAAATGTTCCGATCGTTATGAAATTTTGCAGGGTCCATTCTCTCCTATTTTACAAATTTTCGGCTAAATCGGTCAAGACCTTAAGTAGTGTAGATAGAAATTTTTTAAAAAAATTGGAAACGAGAATTCTGGTCACTATGCACTGCCACCTAGAAGTAATCAAAATACTATCGAGGAAGCAGTGTATTATTTGTTATCAAAAAGTTAAAATAGTTTTCCCAAAGAAATGATGTCAAGGTCCTCTAGATGGCGGTGGATTTTATCCATTCTCTCCTATTTTACAAATTTTCAGCTAAATCGGTCTGACTTATTGGTACCTATGTAACATTATGGGAATGTCGTACTCGGGTCGTGTTGCACGTACCGGTGCTCGCTCTCAACAACGCGACGGGACTTTAGCATTTTCCTAGTATCCTACATTAATCAAAAACTAATTCCAAGATGGCGTCCATTTTTATTTTTTTAAATTTTGACTTACTCTTTAGTTTTTGAGCGAGCGTCTCCACTTGACTCTTATGGCTCGACTGACTGTTTTTTTTTTTTTTTCTTTTTTTTTTTTTCTTTCTTTTTCTTTCTTTGATCGACCTGAAATTTCGCACACATGTACATAGGCCTACCACCTATGCGGGTTGCTGTATAGTTTTTGAAATATAACCATATTTAATGACAAACTTTTAAATGTTTCATGGGATGCAATATACAATCGTAAAATAGTTGACCATGCATATGACACATTTGTAGATATAATAACTTTTCACTATAGGCCTAATAAATCATTTCCAACAAGAAAGGCAAAGATTCAGAACACAAAAAAGAAAAGTAATAAATGGATAACACAAAAGGTGATGAAAATGTCAAGGAAAGTGAGGAGACTTGCGTTAAAACTTAAAAGGAATACAAACACCAATATTCTAAATAAATAC
Source organism: Sweltsa coloradensis (assembly GCA_024449915.1). Taxonomy (NCBI): domain Eukaryota; kingdom Metazoa; phylum Arthropoda; class Insecta; order Plecoptera; family Chloroperlidae; genus Sweltsa; species Sweltsa coloradensis. Next base: position 92,349 of record JAMZAV010001842.1, read on the forward strand.
AAAAAATGCAAAAAGGAATATAAAGATACAATTCGAAAAGCAAAGGCTCATAGAATCAAAGAACTAAAAAGGAAATCAGAAAACAAAGGTAAAGATATATGGATTATGATTAATCTGGAAAGGGGTTCAAAAAGAAAAAAAGAAAACTGAAACTGAATTTGAAATCACAGTAGATAATAAAACGGTCAGAAATGCCAAGCAAATTGGAAACATATTCAATGATTACTTTATAAATACTAGGAAAACGCTTAAGTCCCGCCGATTTGTTGGATGAGCGTATATGGTGTATTGAGATGCCATGTGTTACGCGGATTTTCTGTTGTTCTGTGAAAAAATCATTACTAAGTCGAAGATTTTTTTTAATTAAATTAAATTATATAAAAAATTAACTTAATTTTTATAATTAAATTAAAATAAAAAATTAACTTAATTGTTTTAATTATTCGTAATTTTCTTAAAAAGAAAAAAATCGTAAAATTGCAATTTGCATAAGAAATAATTATTCGATTGCGCTCAAATTTAACACGAATATATTAATTCATGAAATTAAGGTTCTGTAAAAAAATCATTACAATAGGGTAAAGCATGTAGAGTAGGAATCACACAACTTTGAATGACCTTTTGACACTGTTCGGCGGCCATTTTTCATGTGAACCACTAGAACAAAATTGGAGGTCTAATTGAAAATGTACTTTTAAAATAATTAATGAATTATACACGGTGCATTATTAAATAAAAATACTAAATTATTGTTTACAAGATTAATTTAATGTAATCTGGATGATCAAATTCATTGAAAGTAATAAATAACATACAAATGTCAAGTCATTATCCGTTTTCACAGTTGACAACAATGATTTTATTTTATTGACCAATGAGCGATCTTCCCAATACCACTTTCTTACAATCAGCTAAATTATTACTAAAGGCCTGTCGTCTGCACAGCAGATAGGCCCTAGCCTATGTCGTCTGCACTTTAATCTTGTTTCTGACTAATTTCTTTACTTGGTTGCTCTTCTGAGTTCTGGGCTTGACTAATTATTAATTAAAAATATTTTAATGTTATGTAGGCCTAGCCTAAGTATTGATTAAATGAGTAGGTCAATCAATTGTCTTATGTTGAAGTAAAGTAGGTCTTTGCCACTAAGCCATGCACTAATAGGGCCCGCGGGGAAAAAGCAGTCTTGTAAGTCAACCAATTAGGTAGGGCCTAGGTACCTAAACAGTAAATACGTACAAGACGACGGTTATAGACCTAAGGCTTTTTTTAAATATTCCTTTGGGGGGGGGGGGGGGGGAGGGCTATAAATACTAGGCCTAGGCCTAGGCTACACTACCTGGGTTGGGCCGATGCTACCCTAGGCTAGGCATAGTTTCCCCAAATTGAACACATATCACAAGAATTTCCCTGTTTTATCAATGTAGGACTAGACCTAGCTAGCCTAGGCTGCATATTGAAGCTAGGCCTAGGCTTTTGCCCCCCCCCTGGCCCTGGCCTTGGCCCTAGGCTAGGCTAGAACGAAGTGTATAATAGTATCCTTGCCCTAGGGCCAAGTTCAATTTTTATGCAAATAGAATCGTGTTGATGAAAATAAAATAATAATATAAGACAACGAATTTTAATATCCAAATCAACTCAGTGACAAAACATAACACGCAATGACAGTATCCTAATGAAACATAACCTCCAACGTTTGGAATGGTCTGTTGACATACGCCTAGTTCGTCACCTCGCCACACGCACGCAGCGCACGGAGTAAAAAATGATGCTAGCAATTTTATTTTTCCTGTGTTGGTTATGCCGATTTAAACAAATGCAACTTTGAAGGTCGTTCAATCTAGGCTGAATCCTACTCTAGGTGTTATAAGTCAAAGAATTGTTTTTAAAAAGAAAAAAAACATAAAATTTTGATTTTCATGAGAAATAATTTTTCGATAACGCTCAAATTTCACACGAATATCTTAATTCATAAAATTAAGGTTCTGTGAAAAAATCATTACAATCGGATAAAGCATGTAGGTGTTATAAGTCGAAGAAATTTTTTAAAAATCGAAAAAATCGTAAAATTGCGTTTTTTATGTGAAAAAATTTCCCGATTGCGCTCAAAAACGTGGCAGTTCTAAGTTCAGAGATTTTGAAGGTCTCCATAAAATTTCATTGCAATCGGAGTATCGGTTTAGCCGGAATCGTGTTAACAAACACACAAAAATACAGAAAGAAAGAAAGAAAAAAAAAAAACATTCCGGATTTTTTTCTCCAGTGTAGTGAAATGGAATCTTTGCTTCGCTCGCTACGCTCATCCAATAACCACAAATTTAACAGAAAGTCAAAAGAGAGCTGAAAATGATGTTCCCATCATTTTTCAGTTCTCTTTTGACTTTCTGTTAATTTTGTTGTCATTTTATTAATTATTTATTTTGTGTTATTTTGCCTCAATAATGTAGGCTAAGTGAAGATGAAACTTTGCAAATTATAAGAAATTTAAAGAATAAGAAATCAATAGGTCCAGATGGTTTATCAAGCTTTCTTTTCAGAAATGTGCAAGAGTATTTATTTATTATTTATTTTTATTTTATTTATTTATTTAACGTCTATCCTATTCAGTTATAAAAACTGATTTACAAAGGAGGACAACTAAATAAATCTAGGCCGTAATTACATAGATGCAGACACAACAATGAACTACATTTAAGTAAATATTTGAAATAGTAATATTACAACAATGCATTAAAAACTCAACAAATTTGATAACAAATAAAAAGGATATTAAATGCAATTTATGAATGAATTAAATATAAAAAAGGGTGGGGAATGAAAAAAAGAAAGATTAAAAAAGAAAAACGTAAAGAAAAAACTGATTTATTAGACGATCCCACTCAAACGAATATGAGGTTTGCCAAAAATCAGGAACAGCAAATCAGGGAGTAATCAATCTTTCACGGAAGAAACCACCGAACGCGAATCTTCATTCTTTTTTTTTTTTTTTTTTTTTTCTTGTGCAAAGTTGGCCTCTTCAGCCATTCTTCTGTCTTGCTATCCAATATAAGACTGCCTCCTTTTCTATCCTGCTCAGGTCATCGGGCAGGGAGTCAATGTCATTCTTGAGGGTGGCGCATCTGAAGAGATGCGCTCTGTCTTGATCTTCTAAATTACAAAGTTTGCAGGTGGCCGGTTCGTTGGTAATGTTGAAGCGGTGCAGGTGGTGCTGCAAGACGTCGTGACCGGTTGCAAGCCGGAAATGGGCGGTGGCCGTCTTCCTCGACCAGTCTTTGTCTGGCCCTTTTTTGATCTCGGTCCACCAGTTCTTTAGTCGTGAAGTCTCTTCTGTGGTGTTTCTGAAGATCCTTTTTGTGGTTGACTTGATCTTAGTTTTGACATTTTGGTAGGAGAGAGGCGCTGCGCTGCTGGTAGTTGCGGTGCTTTTGTGGCACTTTTGGCCAAGAAGTCTGCCTTTTCATTCCCCATGATCTTGCAGTGGCTGGGGATCCATTTGTTCAACCTTCTTTCTTGTGTTCAAATCTTGATAACAATTTAGTACAAAAGATCTCGACTCTAATATATAATTATATCAGATATATAATTATTTAAAATTGTTCAAGTCAAAAACTGATCACAGCAATGATACAGGACACCTAACTCAAGTTGCAAGCTCCACCAGTGGGCGGCAACCAGACAATCTAGGCAGAAAAATATCAATTGAAAATACATTGAATACATCATAATCAAAGCAATAATGAACAAACAAAGAGAACAGCAAAATCATAAATGAGAACTTATGAAGATAAATTAACATTACATAAACACACAGACAATGCCCCACAAATAAATAGTAAAAATCAATATTCAATTTTTCTTTGTTCTTCGATTCATTATCATTGCTTCAATTTTACTTTTAAATTGTAGGCCTACTATTCCTAGCTCAGTAAACTGGCTTCTAATATCATAAGAAATTGAATTCCAAAAGGATACTCCTCTGTAGAAAAATGACTTTCTTAATGATTTAGAAATTAATTTAGGAACTTTCAATGAGTACATTAGAATAGAATTTCTATCACGATCAACAAATTGAAAAATATTGGGTAAAATACCTGAATACATACCTTTCAATACTTTTTATGTATTTACCAGTACGCTATACTTCATTCTTTCCTCAATCGTGAAGCAATCGGATTGTAAATCTTGGCTCATAGGAATTGAATCAAACAGATGGTCAATTCTCTTCTGAAGTACAACATATTTGGTAGAAGGTCTTACTGCCCAAACCACTAAACAATAATCAATAATAGAGTGAATATAAGAATCTACAAGTAACCTCAACATTCTCTCTGTTACAAACCTCTTCATTCTACTTATAATTCCAATTGCTGATGATACTTTATTAGGCCTACATACATATTCATAATGTTTAACTGCCCTCGCAGTGCACAATGAGCCGCACTGACTCCGAGGGTCAGGGCAATCTTTTCAGTGCAAATATGGTTGCCGTAGACCCGCGAAATTTGGTTGTGTTGTTAGATTTTGAACGACTTTTCGACTGATAGTAGCGACAATGAGTTGATCAATTCAATATTAGAATTGTCTCAGAGAAATCACAAACTATGTAGATGATGTTGTCCACGGTACTCTGAGTCTGACATAGGCCTAGAGGTAGATTTGCATAACATTTGAGTTTGAGGTTATGTTTATTGTTTACTTTATTCTGTTCTCAACCAGGCAGGCTGTGGTTCATTCGAACGTGTTCTTTTATGCCATGCTCTGCCACTCGATCGCACGCTCCACTCGCTTAACAGATTCTTTTAAAGAACACGCCCTTATAGGCCTAATGAATAGGATCGGTGTTTACTAGCTACTTTAAATTACAAGTAGGCTATATAGTCAATATCCATTGAAATAATTAGCATATTATAATGTTGGTAGAAAAATAGGTTACAGTGCATGTAACATTCATATTCAGGTAATTTCAAATCTTGTCTACCTGCCTACTCAGATCTGAGATAACTTCAACCCCTGTGGGTAAACTTGCCTTATGAAACCCCCAAAATATTAATATAGGCCTACTTAATTAGTTTCCCAAAACAAATAGGCAAATAAAAGTGTTGGTACTCATCACTTAGTAATTCCATTATGTCAGGCGAGACTGTGTGGGTTGTGTGTTGTTGGTTTAGATCGAAAACTTGATTTGGGAATAATCGAAAGCTTAATGTGGGAACGAAAATAATCGTAGTACGTAATTTAAAGAAATAATGTGTAACCAAAACAAGTTAAATAAACAAAAAAAAAAACAAGAAGATCGAAAAGATAACACATGGGGAATCTTCCTGTCAGGGATGCTTGACGGATGTCACGTGCCTTCCCGTCACGACCGCATTGCTAGCACTCTCTAGCGTCGCTTGACCTCACTACGTTGTACACGCATGATCGAATGCTTTGCGTGGTATGATTAACAATTGTCCTAGTTATCGCGAAATTTCAATTACTTTGACTCAGCGGAACCATGTCACACGCCTTGTCATATATAAACTCTTAGGAAATCACATCCGCTCGGTCGGCAATTTACTTCCTCCGCAAGTAGACTCTCGGAATTACGCGCATTTCGCGACGTGTCTGCTCCACGAATTATACTACGACTGTCCTGTCGTTGGGGGTGTCTTTCCAGATTTGAAGCAACCTACTGTTCGGTCACTACTACTTGTGGTTAGCGTACCTGCTTCCAATGCAGAAGGTCCAGGGTTCGATTCCCGCTAAAGTCAGGAGTTTTTTAACTTCTGATTTGGACTTAAGTCCATCAGTTCTTGTCTTAGGAGTTTGTAAACGGTGACTTTGGAGCCGTCCTAGCAACGAAGCACATAATAAATTTCAGAGTTGTTCTGAATCGGCCTTGTTGATTCTGGCGTTGATTCGCGTGTGTTCGCACTGTCCATACCACTGATTGCTATATTTCCTATTAAAAATATCGATCTTTGGTTGGTTATCGCTCACTCGTCGATTGCGTCGGGGCCTGCAGGGTTGGCTTGGTCGCTTTGATTTAAAGTCCCCCACTGAAAATCAGTTGTATAACTGAGTGGGTAGACTCTAAATAAAATTTATTTATTTATTATTTATTATAACCCCCATAACCGGTCCTTGGTAGCCTCGCGAGTCTTCAACCCCGAAGTTCTTGGGTCAGCTGGGACTCATTTTAGATTGGTCGGACTTCCTTCTAGAACGTTCAGTTCGGCAAAACCTACGTCAGGCCCTAAGGCTCATAATCCTTCTGGATCTTTTGACCACTTAAATCATGCATCGAATACCACTAATCTCAACAGTAAACTCGTACCTTTTGTAATTTCGTTAATTACGCTAAGTGTCTGGATAGTTCGTTACCAACTACTCGTCATATTACATATCGTGCACAAGTGCATATTTTGAACCACTTTTCAAGTCTCAAGCCCTGTTTAGGCAAAGTTATGCTCTTAATTGCTTCATTTGCAAATACCTTGAAAATTATTAGTAATAACAAAAATTGATACACACATACATGATTCTTGAGGCACATTGTACCCCTTTGGCTAATCACAACAGTTCCTCTGTCATTATTACTCATGTAATTAATTAAATTGTAGTAATTATTCATAAATTTCGATTAATTCCTTAAATATTGCATAATTTTAAATCACAGGATAACCATTGTGTCACAACCTATGTGCATGTATATTTTTTACTAGGAAGCTTCGCAAACGCTTTTTCAGGCGCGTTGTTGGATTTTTTTAAAACGAAAAAAGTGTAAAATTGCGATTTTTATTGCGAAAATAATTTTTCGATTACGCTCAAATTTCACACGAATATATTAATTCATAAAATTAAGGTTCTGTGAAAAAATAATTTCAATCGGATAAAGCATGTAGGCCTAAGAAATTTAAAAAATATAAAAAAAAATAGTAAAGCTACGATTTTCGAAGTATAATTTTTCTATTGCGCTCAAATTTCACACGAATATATAAATTCATAAAATAAAGGCTCTGTGTAAAAATCATTACAACCGAATAAAGTATGTAGGTGTTATAAGTCGAAGAAATATTTAAAAAATAAAAAAGATCGTAAAATTGCGATTTTCATAAAAAATAATTTTTTGATTGCGCTCAAACACATGGCAGTTCTAAGTTCATAGATTTCGAAGGCCTCCACAAAATTTAATCAAAATTGGAGTATCGGTTTAGCCGGAATCGTGTGGACAAACAGACAAAAATACAAAAAAAAGAAAAAAAATCATTCCGGATTTTTTTCTCCAGTGTAGTGAAATGGAATCTTCGCTTCGCTTGCTACGCTCATCCAATTAAATTGTTCTTTACAATCCAATACAAAACAGTATTATGGAGAGCGACCAACTAGGTATCAGTCTCCTTCCCATAAATGCAATGACGTCTTGCATAACACTGAATAGTTGCTCCTCCTAAAATGGTGCCTGGGTGTGGCAGGGTGTTTTTGATTGAACTCAGTCAGTTGTCATTGATACAACAAGATCATCTTCTGAAAGCGTAACATCTGGAGTGCCGCAAGGTTCAATTTTGGGCCCACTTCTCTTCACCCTGTTTGTGAATGACATACCGTCTTGTTTTATGTCATCGAGCTGTTTAATGTTTGCTGATGATCTTAAGATATATCGTTCAATACGAAGAGATGCCGACTGTGCCTGCCTACAGTCAGATCTGGACGCGCTTGCAGAATGGTGCAGAACATGGAAGCTTAATCTTAATGTATCTAAATGTGCAGTCATTATGTTTACTACAAAAACGAAACATGTTAAATTTCATATCTACACTCTCAATGATGAGATTTTGGAAAGAGTCACTAAAGTCAAGGATTTAGGTGTCATCATATCTCATGATCTATCATTTCAGAATAGGGCTCCCATTCGTACCGTTTTAGCCGGGACAGTCCCTTTTTTGAGGTGCAGTCATTACGTTTACTACAAAAACGAAACATGTTAAATTTCATATCTACACTCTCAATGATCAGATTTTGGAAAGAGTCACTAAAGTCAAGGATTTAGGTGTCATCATATCTCATGATCTATCATTTCAGAATAGGGCTCCCATTCGTACCGTTTTAGCCGGGACAGTCCCTTTTTTGAGGTGCAGTCATTACGTTTACTACAAAAACGAAACATGTTAAATTTCATATCTACACTCTCAATGATCAGATTTTGGAAAGAGTCACTAAAGTCAAGGATTTAGGTGTCATCATATCTCATGATCTATCATTTCAGAATAGGGCTCCCATTCGTACCGTTTTAGCCGGGACAGTTTAATGGTTTTATGATATCATTAATAAAGAAAATGTCAACAATGAACTACTGTTTTAACAGGAGCTGGTGAACGACCAACACGTGAATTTAGCTCTGTGATCTAGAAGACAGTGGCCAGTTTCATTCATAAGCAACGCTGTCTACAGGGTTATGACGTCTCACGTCTTTTCACAATAAAATCGCGGGAAAGAGTAAACGTAAAACTTTGTAGGCCTACCTCTTTGGAATAGACAGTTTTTACTTTAGAGTGAAATCAAATAAATCATGATTTTTTTTGATGAAAATCACCAGGGGCGGCTCGTGAGTTATTATTGTGGGGGTGCACATAATTTCGAAGTCATTCTGCGGGAAACAAAGGGGTCCCGGGGCGCAGCCCCAGCCGCCGGAGGCGAAAATTTTTTCAGACATTAATGGTCTGAAGTACCCGGAAAACGACTTTAGAGTATATTTTTCGAATTTATTGGTCGGGAAAAACTCCCCTATATGTAATTGTTAATTATAGAAAACCATCCAAAAAATTATTATTATATGCTTGATTAAAATATTACATACCCGAATAATGTCTCTCCATCTCCTCCGACACGCGCCTCAAACATCACATCGTATCGTTTTAAAAAACTGTTTATTTTTAGATCGCTAAATTACGAAGTCATATTATAGTAATTTTCACTTCACGGCACGATAATAATTTTAACACTTTTCGCTCACTTGAAAACTTTTGTTGATCTCACTTTACCAACCCTGTCGCGAACAACTTTCACTGGCTACTGACAGTGACCGGAGTGTGGGGGGGAAGGAATGGCGCGAGCACAATACCAAGGCGTTTGAATGGAAGTAACGGTTTTGACCCTTGTGCACGTGCACAAAACCCAGCTATACCAGACGTTGTATAACAAAAGACAACCTGAGGCTTGTTCTGCCGGCCTTTCCGTGTTAAAACCACGTAAAAATGTGTGCACACTCAGAGTGTCATCCCCCAGCGGCAGCACTTACTGCAGAATGACTTTTGCCGAATATGCCTTGCTCTGGGCCAGCCAAATATCCATACAGATTGGCTTCGAACCTTAAATTTGGAATTTAGTGTGCGCAAATATTTGGGGGTGCACGTGCACCTGTGCACCTATACACGAGCCGCCCCTGAAAATCACACACCCTGGGGTCTGGTTAGTGGGTTGACGTTTGTTTCATTGTTGTTCATTGCTGAAAAGGGTAGGCCTATGGGCATTGTCCATAACCCTACACTGGCCAACCTGTCTCGTCATGGTGTAGGTAAACTACATTAAACTACAATTGGGCCCTACTATACAGTGGGGTAGGCCTACACTTCCAAAATTGTTACGTCTTAAAGTCGATCCGTTGAAACTTGCTCGTAGTGAAATTTGGCTGAAATTCATAATATATACTCTTAATAGTGTGCTTTTCAATAATACAACAAGCAAAATGGAAGTTACCAGCTTACTTTCTGAGATTTTTCGAAATAAAAATCAAGTAAATCCCTATCCTTTGACATTGCAAGCGAGCAAAACCCTACACTTTCTGACGAAAAAGGCACTACAGTACACGAACCGCAAGTGAAATATGACTAAATTATGTATCAATTTGTAGGTAATTAAACACTGAAAAAAAATAGTATTTGCAAAATACATGTTACCATACTGGATTTTGATATTTTTATGTCCAAAGTCAACATATCAAGGTAACAACCAGGAGCAACAGTGAAGGCTTGGCAACGCTGCGTGACGCCTCTTCGAAACCGCGCTCGATTGACCAATGATAGTGAACTCCGTTGTAAAGTAGTATAGGGAGCGAAAATTTAAAAATTGGGTTAGGCTGCCTCTCCGTATTACAACACGTAGTTCGAATGTATTAACGTTAAAAAAAAGTCGTAAAAACTGTTTAACAAATAAAACTAAGATAACATATATACACAGAAGAGGACCTATCACAAATTCATTACAATTTTTAGTATTATTATTTTAATTGGGGCAATTATTCCCATATTGAAAGACTTCTGTTCTACATATGGCAATTTATTATGTATGTCATGTAGGGCCTATGTAAGATATTTGGATAAATTTCATATTTAAAAAAACTAAATATTGGGCGCAGTGCGCAGGCTGAAGCCGGTAAAAGCAAATACTCTTGACTACACTATACATACACCCAAAACTAGCCCTATAGCCAAACGTTGAGGGAAGAATGTCTTTGTGTTCGAGTAATTTTAAATGAAAAGTTATAAAAATCGTAACCCGTTATCTATAAGAAGTAAACAATAATGATGGGATCAATAAAAATAGGTAAAAAAGTTTTCACAGCCGGGACTCGACCCGGCGACCTTTCGCTTACAAAACGAGCGCGCTAACCGTTGGACCAACTGCGACCACAGAGCATAGCGATCCCTGCGCTTCCTTCAACCCAGCAGATGTGCACGCCGACTCAAAGCGAACGTAAAAGTTTTGTGATGGCAATTAGGACACTTTTAATACTTTTAAAGCCTACTGCCAATATTTCTTGATTGTAATTGACGTCTGTACATAGCATGTGTACGCAATTACTGTGTACTTTGGTATGAAACACTTTCGAGGTGACAGTTTTCTCGACGCATCCACACGATCAGAATGAGAAGGCAGCCCGTGCCATGTTGCCAAGCCAAATACCAGGTTGGCCAAACTCTCGAGAAGAAGTTTCCAACTATTACATATCGTATATTTATTGTTTATAATTAGGCTACATGAAAGCCAATCATATTGAATGTTTAATGTTTAACGATCTTAATAGCATTATTTCGTCCATTAGCCTAATTTAGTGGGGTCATTCCATGTCAAATCAACCAAAAATAAATAAAAAAATTTGGTGACCATCTCCGATTTGAATAATTTTTGGCACATGTACTTGTGACAATGATATCATCATACCCAATTTTTTTTTTTTTTTTCGGTCAAGTAGTTTCAGAGATACAGGGCTACCAATTTTTAAGTCCGCAGTCTTCCGAGCGCGGGAAAATTCCACGGTTTCCTAAATAAATGTTGACTCCATAAAGCTATAATGTTGAGTGATAGCTTGAATGAAAGGTAATTTAAATATCTATCCAACTACAGTAAAACAATTGAGTTATTTACATCAAACAAAATTTATTGTGAATAATACATGTCTGAGGTCAAAGGTCAATATCATAAAAGCTCCATCTTGGATTTAGTTCAAATTTGGTATAAGTGTTGCTTAAACATACTTTCAAGTGCCCATAAAAATTCAGGTTGGGCCACTTATAAAAACAAAAGATACATGCAATTTAATATGACTATTTTGTAGTTCGTATGTCTATTTTACACATTAGAAGTTTTGTACTCAAGTTACATGATAAAACGTATATAACATGTTTTGTGATCTTTATTTTTGTTATTTTACAATATATTTGCATTATGCATAATATTCTTCTTCAATACTACTGGGTATGTTTTCCTTAGGCTAGCTTACCAATTACTTCAGGAACCTTGCATTAAGCATTCTCGTAGCTGCTTCACTTCATTATCGGGTATCTTGTAGGTACGTCCAGGTGAGCCTCCCAGGTCCACACTGGGCAAAGTGAGGACGGCACTTACAGCAAGTTAATTCATCATCTTTAGATGGGAATGTAAAACGATGGAGAAGGTCCATGTGGATGAAGAAACCGTACTTTTACTTCATTTGTACAGAGATTTTTTGTTTAAAATGAAACCAAGCCACCATTGCTGACCATAATGAACTGAAAACAAATCTTTTATGTCTTCAATGCAAATGGTGGTCTTCGATGATATTGCCTCGACAGTACTGTCAGCCGATGTTGAAAACTTCCTAACGCGTAAGTGTTCTCAGAGATTGGCACAAATGCATGTAGGCTGCGTGTTCCAGGAATAGCTTGGAGGAACTGAAACCTTGCATTCAGAGCATCTCTGTTAGTTTCGATTTCTTCATTTGGAACAAATACAAAAATGCTACTTGTTAAACTTTCTTTTGCCAATCAAACAGATCTTGGGGTGTCAAAATCTGATTATTATCAGGCCTTTGCAAACTTGCTCTGGCTGCCAAGCGTTTGACTGCTCCACCCACTCCGTCGCATGGACCTTTGCCATGAGATGTGGCAAAAAAATGCCACTCTGCTGATATCTTGAAGTCCATTTCATGGAGGCAAATGTTTTGGAAATTCTTTTTATTCTTATACTGGGAGGCAGCCCATCAGAAAAGTAAAAAATTTTACTTAAATTTCCAATTTTCTCGCAAAGTAGAGGTATGAGGCGTTTTTGGAATGTGTGCACAGCGACAGTGTCATGTATGAGAGAATCAGAAATGAACACAACACTGAGATGTTTAAGAGTGGGTTCAGCTTGGATGGAAGAAGACGTTGGTATGTCCGTGATGGGTTCGTCTAGGTAATAACAAACGAAAGGGTGCAGCGTAGCCTGACTATTATTCCAGTGAAATCCCTGGGCAGCATTTTGGATTACGAAGGAATAATTTTCAGCAAAGTCTCCAGAAACTATCACTTCTCCAGGCAGTAATGTTGCTTTTTTGTCTTTCAAAAAAGCAGCTTGCTGCTTTGCAATAAAATCATGGTTTCGAAGAGCTTCAACTTTTTCGACAAAACTGTCGATAAAGTCCTCTACGGGCTTTTGAATTGTTTCCAAAGCACATCGGTCCGTTGTCAGCCATTGTTTGTATGTGACTTCATCAATTAAGTGTTCTTCAAAGAGGTTTTCTAGGTCATGTTTAATTTTTTCTGTGCCTGGACAAAACGAGCAATTGCCAAGATGACAATTAGTTGTAGATGGATTACAAATCATTGAGCTAAGACGTGATGATATGTTTGAAAGTTTGTTCCTGATTCCGGCATGGGCATAAATGCCAATTTACCTCCCAACATCATCAACTTGACATTTTGATGTACGGTACATACACAAACGGCGTGTGTACCGGATGCTCCTGGTAGGATGCAATGTTTGGGCCTGAGCTCGGCAAATTTAGAGAATCCTATCTTTGACTCTGGATACTTAGTTTTATAAGCCAAGTATATTTCTTTTAAATTAGCTAAAATTAGTCTTTTTTGGTTAGTGTTCTTTTTCCCGTTTATTCTTACCGATACATAGTCTTTCATTCCCGGCATTAGTCCTGCTCACATCATCGTCTTGATAAAAATCTTGAATGGCCTTGGCAACTTCAACTGACAAAGTTTTTCCGGGTTTTGGATTTGGAGAAACAAGGATGCCCTTCTCTCTACTAGTTTCTTTGTTTTCCTCACCATATAGTTAGATGCTCCAAATTCTTCTTGCACTCTTCGTACACTCCAGGTTTTAGGAAGTACAGAAAGAACAGTTATCTTTTCACTCTTGGTTGTGGCAGAATTAAACTTTTCTTTCAGTTGTAAAAGCATCGTGTTGTTACTTCTGTGCACTGTTCCTCTTCTGATGATGATGAACAAAGTATTCCCGAGCCGGCAGGTGAAATCATCTTTAGCTTTTTCTTAACTTGCGACTTTATTTTGTTGAATTTTCTCTTTGGATACACTGTACTTTTTAATTAGTTGTATCAATTGGAGACTCACCAAGCAAATGAAGAGACTTGTTAATGATTTCTGATTCAAACTCTTTTACTACAAAGTCATCATCTGTGATGTTACCGTGGTCACTTTTCTCAGGAGACACAATACATTCTTTATGGTTCTGGTATTCACTCAATCTTTTTAATAGAGCTTTTCTACATGAAACACACATTTTTTTCCCGGGTATAAGTTTAATAATATCTTTGAACTTTTCTACATCAGCAGAAGCTATTTCTCTGAGACTTTTTCGTCTGGATTCTTGTGGATGCACTAAAAGTGGGTCACAACATGATTTTTGATTGAGAGAAAAATGTTTTAAAAATTTTGACTCGTGAAGCATACAAACACTTAATATATCGTCACAATTAGTGCGTTGATTAAGCAACAATAAACTCTCCTTTTCAAGGGCAGATGCACATTTAAAAGGAGTCTCGACATCACAAGCTTCTTGATTATGAACTCCAATAGAACACATGATTGAAAATGTTGTGAAACATGAAACACTAAAACACTTCTCTTAGATGTCAAGGCTTGTACCATATCCACACTGCTTACATTGTTAATAAGACTGCTTAAATCAATTTGGTACATAAACTTCAATCAAAACATTGAACCCATAGCACAGAACTTCCTTCTCTTGCAACATTCAACTTTCAACTGAAGTGCATTATAAGAGTGGCATTGTAGAGTTTGAATTGGAAATCCCAGACTTCTTAGAATATCACACACGGAAATCCCACTATTTTGGGTTTTAGTAGCCAGATTTAAAACTTAGGAGGGCATCAGATGCCATTGATATATCTAGACAATTTTTAAAATTCATACTATTAAAAATCCTACACATACCTACCCACCCCTATAATTATGCCAACACCTAATTAATGAAAATGTGCATAAACAATATAGTACTACCTACTTTAAATAAGCTTGTGCATGTCATGGTTAAATCAACTATAACATAAAAATGTGTTAGTGGCCCAACCTGAATTTTTGTGGGCACTTGAAAGTATGTTTAAGCAACACTTATTCCAAATCTGAACTAAATCCAAGATGGAGCTTTTATGATATTGACCTTTGACCTCAGACATGCATTATTCACAATAAATTTTGTTTGATGTAAAATTACTCAATTATTTTATTGTAGTTGGATAGATATTTAAATTACCTTTCATTCAAGCTATCACTCAACATTATAGCTTCATGGAGTCAACATTTATTTAAGAAACCGTGGAATTTTCCCGCGCTCGGAAGACTGCGGACTTAAAAATTGGTAGCCCTGTATCTCTGAAACTACTCGACCGAAAAAAATAAAAAAAATAGGGTATGATGATATCATTGCCACAAGTACATGTGCCAAAAATTATTCAAATCGGAGATAGTGACCGAAAATGAGTTTGTTGATTTGACATGGAACGACCCAGTGATTAACATGTTATTTTGATGGGACGTTTCGATTTCCGAGGTTGGCAAATACTTAACTAGTCAGTTAGCAACTGTACCAATAAAAGATGCAAATAAATAGGTTTTCCTAAAATGTAACAATTAAAAATAAATTAATACTTACAGTAGTACAATAAACTACAGTTGTAAGATTATCTGATATAAAAAATACTAACTAGGCCCTATTTTATAAGCTGTTACTGAATAATAATATTATACTCTTGAGTCCGCTGGTACACTCGCTGGAGTCACTTTAATATTTCTCTTAACTCTGGAAAGAGCATTAATCATGGATTTTTTCCAGTGTTTTTTTGTTTATGTTTAAGATGTTTCAATAGGCTTACGTTTAATAAGCTGATATTTTGACAATGTCTTAAAAGAACTGGTCCAATCTTCATCCATAATATTTATTTTATTGAACCCAATTAATTTATTATCTGTATCTAGTGAGTTGTTACCTGAGGTAACACACTGGATTAATAGAACTGTGATACCTATAAATTTGTTTCAGAACAAGAGGACTCTGACAGTAAAGATAATGTCTCTCCTCTCAAAACACGACATGACAATGATAAATCGGTGATTGAACCAAATTCCAAGGAATGTGCCTATCGAGAGAAGAAGTTCCCAGGTTGGTACTGCTGAATGAACATGCATGTGTTTAGGCCTACAGTCACTTGAAATGCACCCTCCCGATAAGTACGTAATCTTAATTTTGCAATCTGCGGTATCACACGTTTAGGGTGCTGGCATAAGAGCTTGTTTTTTTTCAGTAGGCCTAGAGATGGACCGATAGCAGAATTTGTCGATACCGATACCACTTTTCCCTGAACTGATCCCGATACCTATTTATTTTGAATTCACTACAAATCAAGATCTAAAATATTAGATTGACATCTATGCCCAAGAAACAAACTTAAACAACCAAAGGTTTTAAATCAAAATAATAGGCCTGCCGCCTAGGGGAGAGGGGGGTACATGTAAACAAGCCAAATAAAACGCATTTGAATGGTTAAAAAAATCTGCAAAAAATCATAAGTGTTGTTGGTACTGCACTTCCACTGCCTCATAAGTTTCAGGTGATTCTAATGACTCAACTCTGCAGCATCCACCATTTAATGATTTTAGGTTCAACAAGTAAATATTTCAACTAATGCTTTATTACTTATTGGATGAGCGAAGCAAAGACTTCAATTTCACCGACCCCCCAAAAAATTAAGCTTTTTTTTCTTTTTTTCCCGTTTGTTTGCTCTCTACCGGGCAAACGGCATATGCGATCTTGATGAAAATTGGAGGGGACCTTCGAAATCTATGAACTTAAACTTGCACCATTTTTGGGTACGATCGAAGAAATATTTCTCATGAATGTCGTACTTAACGATTTTTCCCGATTTTCAGTGCAATATTTTCTTGTCATTTGGGCCGATTATGAACAAACGGGTGGGGCTACAACGTTCATATTTCACATGCACATTAAGGTAATGGTTATGTATTGCTTTCTGAAAGAAAAATTTGACAAAGTTAGCCAGAATCCATAGAATAAAGGTTTTAAAATGAGTTTTTTTAGGTCTATAATAACAATTTACAAGTTACAAGAAACTTGACAACAATCACCAACAATGCGTTCAAAAGGCACTTGATAAGTAAATAGATCCCACGCAAACTAAAAACTTACAAAAAAGCTCATCCATCAACGCGACGGGACTTGAGCGTTTTCCTAGTATTATCTATAATAATCAAACATTCGGGTTGAAACATGATAAAATAAGTTCATTCACTATCTAGCCTATGCACAACTTGGCTGCAAAATCTAAATATGTATATCATATTTGATAAAATCTTGATTTGAAAAAAAATGAGGTTAGGGGCATATACATGTGGGGAGCACATGTAAACACTTGCTATCACATACCAGATAAGCATTTTTAAAGTAACTATATTATTAGATTATTACACTGGTGTTAGATAGGATCCAACAGCTTCCCTTCGAAAAGTGATGGCTGTTGAGTTTATTGAAAAATATAGCAACACAAACATAAACAAAACAGAAAAATACGAGACGTTTCGAGTTTCGACACAAGGTCTTGTTCACTCAAGAGAGAAAGGAAAATGGTAACTGATTGCAACAATCATAAAACAAAACAAAAAACAAAAAGGTGGCTAAAAATATAAACAAAGTCAGAGAATATGGACAAATTTACAAGGCACTGTAGGTGGGTGTGGCTGTGACAGGTAGGGGAGGAGTCTAGCGGATATTCAGGTTAGGTGGCAGTGGCAGTCTGGATTGGGTAATCCACTGATGTGCTAACTCCCATCTTCTGAGTTCCCCTGGCTTGCAGCTGGCAGGAAGTGCTTTAACCACTCTGGTTGTGTAGCACTTGTTAAAGTCCAAGTTGTGGGATGCTGCGTGACGAGCCACTGGTTTGTTCATTGTCCCGTTTTTTGTGTCTTGCCTGTGTCCATTCATGCGAGACCTGAGCGTGTTCTTGGTTAGGCCTACATACTCGGCAGGACACTGGTTGCATTTGAGCTGGTATACCAGATTGATGGTTTTGCAAGTGTTATATTGCCAAATGGGGTATGTCCTGCCTGTGGCCTGAGCACTGAAGGTGGTGGAGGGTTGGTGTATTTGGCATGTCAAGCAGCCATTGCCACCTTGGCAAGGGTAGGATCCAGTGGGTTCATTAGTTTGCGCATCCTTTTCACGGCAGTCTCTCTTAACGACTAGGTCCGCGATGTTGGGGGGGGGGTCGGAAAGTCACTCTTGGTAGGGTCTTGACCAGGTTCTGGGTTTTGGTAGAGGACATCAGTATATGTAGGCTGCTCTTCAAAATGCCGTTGAGTGCCTGAAGTCCTGGGTGCCACTGAGTGACCAGAGGTATGATGCCATTGGGTGGAGAGGTGGTCTGTTTGACTGGTCTATTTATGCTTTGTTGGATCGTAGTCTTGTCATAGCCTCGAGCCACAAACGCGTTAGTAATGCGTTCGCAATACTTGGCGAGGTCGTTGGGGTCAGAGCAGATACGGCGGCCTCTCACAGCCAATGAAAACGGTAGGGCTCGCTTCGTGTAGGCAGGGTGACAACTGTCATGATGTAGGTAGAGTTGTTTGTTGGTTGGCTTGAAGTGGACATCTGTTCTCAACAAACCTGATTCCAAGTGGATGTCTACATCGAGGAAGGCCACAAACGAGGGAGAAGATTCCCAGGTGAAGCTTAACACACTTGCATTGTTCAGGTCTGTGAGGAAGATGTTTAGCAGATCTTGGCCATGTGGCCATAACATGAAAAAGTCGTTGATGAAACGGTAGAAGCACGGCGGTTGGTGGTCGCGCGTGGCTAAGTAATCCTTCTCCAGTTTACCTACAAACAAGTTTGCATACGAGGGAGCCATTCTTGTGCTCATGGCTGTGCCCTTCGTTTGTAGGTAGTGGCGGTCCCTGAACAGGAAGTTGTTGAACTTGGAATCGGGTTTGTTGAGAACTGATGTCCACTTCAAGCCAACCAACAAAAAACTCTACCTACATCATGACAGTTGTCACCCTGCCTACACGAAGCGAGCCCTACCGTTTTCATTGGCTGTGAGAGGCCGCCGTATCTGCTCTGACCCCAACGACCTCGCCAAGTATTGCGAACGCATTACTAACGCGTTTGTGGCTCGAGGTTCTGACAAGACTACAATTCAACAACGCATAAATAGACCAGTCAAACAGACCACCTCTCCACCCAATGACATCATACCTCTGGTCACTCAGTGGCACCCAGGATTCAGGCACTCAACGGCATTTTGAAGAGCAGCCTACATATACTGATGTCCTCTACCAAAACCCAGAACCTGGTCAAGACCCTACCAAGAGTGACTTTCCGACACCCCCCCAACATCGCGGACCTAGTCGTTAAGAGAGACTGCCGTGAAAAGGATGCGCAAACTAATGAACCAACTGGATCCTACCCTTGCCAAGGTGGCAATGGCTGCTTGACATGCCAAATACACCAACCCTCCACCACCTTCAGTGTTCAGGCCACAGGCAGGACATACCCCATTCGGCAAAAACATTGAAACCAAATCGGTATACCATACCGCTCAAATCAACCTACCTGCCGAGTATGTACCCCCTAACCAAGAACACGCTAGGTCTCGCATAAATGGCACAGGCAAGAAAAAAAAAGGGACAAGGGACAAGCCAGTGGCTCGTCACCAGCATCCCAATTGGACTTTAACAAGTGCTACACAACCGGGGGGTTAAAACCTTCCTGCCAGCTGCAAGCCGGGGGAAACTCAAAGAGGGGAGTAGCACATCAGTGGATTACCCAATCCAGACTCCCACCTAACCTGATATCTGCTGACTCCTCCCCTACCTGTCCAGCCAACCCACCTACAGGCCTTGTAAATTGTCCATTTTCTCTGCTTTGTTTATTTTTTTTAGCCCCTTTTTGTTTTTTGTTTTTTTTTTGATTGTTGCAATCAGTTACCTTTCTTCTTTCTCTCTTGATGAAAAAAGCCCTTGTGTCGAAACGTCTCATTTTCTTTTTTGTATATGTTTGTGTTGCATTTTTTTTAAAATAAACCAAACAGCCCCCATCACTTTTTCAAAGGGGAAGCTGTTGGATCCTATCTAACCCAGGTACCCCACGTTTGGGCATTTTTTCTACAAAACTTTTAGTAATTATTATAGTATTTTTTATTTTTTTTTTTTGTTTTTTTTTGTGTTTCACGATTCGGGTAAAGTACTCCAAATTTGGAGAAATTTTCTGGGGGCCCTTTTGAAATCTCTGAATTAAAACTGCCATTTTTTTGACCCCCAATCAAAAAAAATTTTATTTTTCATTAAAATCAAAATTTTTACGATTTTTTTGTTTTTTAAAAAATTTTTGACTTATATCACCTACATGCTTACCATTGTAATGTTTTTTCAAAAACCTTTAAATTTTTAAAATTAAATATATTCGTGTGAATTTTTTGACGAATCAAAAATAATTTCTCATGAAATTAAATTTTAAAACGTTTTTTTTTTAAAAAAAAATTCCTTCGACTTTTAAAACCTAATGGTTAACCATAGGGAACTAGTTTCATTCCGGGAATCGAAATGTTAAGAACATCTAAAAAAAAAAACAAAAAAAGTTTTTTTTTTCAAAGGTTTAATACTTTTCTAAAATTTTTAAACCTAAAAATTTGAATCTGGTTCCCCCCAAAAAAGACAAACAAAAAGTAGTGTGACGTCGACTGCTGACCGCAGCCTACCACGACCCAAAGGCGCACCGCTATCTGATAAAAAATGGTAATATTCTCCCATACATCGGGGGTGGGAAAAACACACTGAGACAGCTCCCGTCACTTTTCCTCTGTCATTCCTGCTATCTTTCTAATAAACCCTTTTGATTGATTTTAAAAGAAATACGTTTTTAAAAAAGGTGAAAGGTACCTCCCCAATGTTTTTTAAAACACCACTCTAGAAACCCCGGGAGAAGTTTTTATATATGTGCCAAAAAAAACTGAACAGTGAAAAAGGTTTAAAAAAGCAAAAAGACGAAAAATGCAAGGAGTCGTGGGCCCCCTTACACCCCGCAAATTCATTTTACCGTTGTGATACCACTTTCATGTAATTTAAATGATATTATTGGTCTACCTATATTTTTTTTTTTCGCAGGCTATTTTTCCTTTGAGTTCAATTTCCTCGGGTTATTTAACCCTAAGCCCTATACGTAACTCATTTTCTCGGGGGGAAATATTACAAAATTGTATTAAAATTTTTAAATTTTGTGAATTCTCCATGCGAGAAAACCCCTTTACGTTTGGGCCCCTAGACTTATAATCCAAGGCAAATTTTGTGCGAGAATTTTTTGGCCGGAGCCTAACAGAATTTAATTATAGGAATTCACTTGTGAATTGAAAAGCTAGTAGACCAATTTAAATAAATTTACTTGCATCAAAGTGGTTTCACAACTAGAATAAATTTGTAGAGGGGGCGCCTCCTAAAAACATTCTCGTCTGCAGCTTTGAAAATTTTTTTTCCCCTGTTTGTCGTTTGGTTCTTTTGGCACTTGAAAAATGATTTTTCCCCGGGTGTTTCTACGTGGACCCTTTCCCCTTTGGTAGACCTGGGCCCCTTAGGACCTGGGGGCCGGGTAGGCCTTATCACTTGCCCAGGTCTAGCGCATATTTTAAAATAAAATCTAAAGCCCCACCAAAAACAATGATATAAATGATTCATAATCAACCTAAAAAAAATAGGCTAAGGATACGGAAAAGCCTCGGCCTAGCCCACCTAGGCTAGATGCTAGGGCATCCAAATGGGGCATTTTATAGAAATTTGGTTACCTAACCAGGCAAAAACACAGCCTAGGGCGAGGGCCCATCCTAGCGCACCTTTAAAGACTGTGTACGACTACGCCAGACCATAAAAATACAAAAAGTTTCCATAGAGAAATAACCCGGGGTCTTTTCCCCCCCATAGAAATAATCGCTTTTTATCAGGTCGGGTAGACGCACTGTCAAATCACGGGGGCTTAAGTCATGGGGCGTCTCTTTGTCGTCGTTCGTGTTGTTGTCAAAATAGTCCATTATTGTGACACGGTCCACTGGATTGCCTCTGGCTTCGCGCCGCGCACGGCCGCTCGTTTGGGTTTTTTGGGGTTTTTGTTGTAGTATTTATACAAAAACAACGATTTAGTATGCGCAAGTACGAAAGCAGTTTAACCAAGAACGGGGGTTTGCGCGGGGGTTCAAAACCCCATAACTTTGTACCCCCGTGTTACCACGGTGATTTTTTTAAAAAAAAACTTTAATTTTGGAAATTTTTTTAAATTGTTTATAAATAATAAAAAAATGAAAAACGTGAATTTGAGACCAAGGCTAGTTCCCTATTGTAATGATATTTTCATAGAACCTTAATTTTATGAATTTATATATTTGTGTGAAATTTGAGCGCAATCGAAAAATAATTTCTCATAAAAATTGCAATTTTATGCTTTTTATCGTTTCATACCGTATTTACCCGATTGCAAGCCTACCTTTCTTGACACATTTTTGCAGTTCATAATGGCACCCCGGCTTGGAATCGATGCAAACTTAATGAGTATTTAAGGGGAATCCCTAGACCCAAATATGATTTCTTAAGAATGCAGTAAAGACGTCTGAAAAGTAAGTAGAATGTAAGAGGGGCTTAATAAATGAGCGGATTATTTTTTTGAAATTTTTTTGACGGGACATAACCTCAGAATCAACAATTGTATTCAAATTACTGGAATCAGTTGCTCAAGTTCAAAATTGAATTTTAAGCAGCGGTTTTTTTGTATATTATTTCTACACTCCTTTATCTACAACCTAAATAAAAGGATTTTTGGATTTATATGGTTTGTTGCGTTGCACAATTTTTTTCGCCTGCCGGTACAATTTCAAATTTTGTACCGTTTTAACGGAAAAAATCGTGCAACGCCAGAAACCATATAAAACCAAAAATACTTATATTTAGGTTGTAGATAAAGGTGTGTAGAAATAATATACAAAAAACCGCTGCTAAAAATTCAATTTTGAACTTGAGCAACTGATTCCAGTAATTTGAATACAATTGTTGATTCTGAGGTTATGTCCCGTCAAAAAAATTTCAAAAAAATTATCCGCTCTTTTATTAAAGCCCCTCTTACATTCTACTTACTTTTCAGACGTCTTTACTGCATTCTTTAGAAATCATATTTGGGTCTAGGGATTCCCCTTAAGGCTATTCCACCGCGTTTTTCTATTTTCCAAAATATGCTACTAAGTTAAAATATAGTGAATGGCTTTGAAACATGGCTATTTTAGAAAATCAAAAATATTTTTTCAAAATTTTTCGGATCCGGTACCTGGCCAATATAGCCACCTCAAAATAATTTCAAACTTCAATTCGCCAGGGCACACCATTCAACGTAGGGTGTTGTGCTTTTGTGACATTATTTTTCAACTGTTTTTCTTTGGACTGACTGAGAGAAAACAGATTTATTTTAACAATTGTCTTTTCTGCGAATTTTTTCGTTTGGCGGTACAAATCGGTAAAAAATACCGCCAAACGAAAAAATTCGCTGGAAAGACAATTGTTAAAATAAATCTGTTTTCTCTCAGTCAGTCCATAGAAAAACAGTTAAAAATTAATGTAACAAAAGCACAACACCGTACGTTGAATGGTGTGCCCTGGCGAATTGAAGTTTGAAATTATTTTGAGGTGGCTATATTGGCCGTGTACCGGATCAGAAAAATTTGGAAAAAATATTTTTGATTTTCTAAAATAGCCATGTTTCAATGCCATTCACTATATTTTGACTTAGTAGCATAATTTGGAAAATAGAAAAACGCGGTGGAATAGCCTTAAATGCTACACTTGTTTGTTAAATGAACTTTTAATCAGGGGTCAGCTTGCATTCGGTGTCGGCTTGCAATCGAGCAAATACGGGTACGCTCATCCAACAACGCGCCTGAAAAAGTGTTTGCGAAGCTTCCTAGTAATATATAATTGTATTGCAAGTACGTGGGGAATATGGTAGCATGCAATGGAATGATTCAACCAGAGATAAGAGGAAGGACGCAGCAAGCTGTTGGGTTATTCCAATCTATCCGAGATCTCATATGGAACAGAAGTAGGTACCCATGAAGTGCAAGGTTACCATCTACCAGACCTACTTTGTTCCAATACTGACATATGCAGCAGAGACTTGGCATATGACAACAGTGAATGAGAGCCTTGTGCAGGCTGTAGATATGATGAAGTTTTTGAGAAGCATTGTTGGTAAGACTAGGTGGGACCTAATATGGAATAAGGATAGCAGAGATCAAGTAGGCGTGAGGAATTTAATGGAGCGAATTGGAGAAGAAGATTAAAGCGGTTCAGACATGTCAAAAGGATAGAAGGAGCGAGATTACCGAGAAAGATGATGGAATTGGAAATACCAGGTAGGAGACCAAGGGCAGACCATGACAACAATGGCAGAATAGTGTGAGGAAAGATGTAGAACAGCGAGGAGGAGACTGGAATGTGGTGGAAGAAGAGGAGTGGTGGCAGGACATAAGAAGATGGAGAGGCCTGTCTTCAATGCCGACCCAACGCAGAGTTGGACGTGACAACAGATAATGATAATGAATGATGATCAATATTACAACAATAAAAAACTAAAAATAACACCGGAGCAAATTTTTTTGGGGGTCAGTGAAATTGAAGTCTTTGCTTTGCTCATCCAATTACCATAGCAATTAGCAAGTCCTTCTTCATAAAAATTATCCTAATTTAATAAAAATGATTTTGCAATGGAACTTGAAGAAGTAAAGAGATTTCACGCATACTAAAAACTAGGGATGTACCGATACCACTTTTTTACTGATGCCGATACCGATGCCGATTCCCAATTTAGCCGATGCCGATTCCGATTCCAACCGATTCCGATTCTTTTTAAAATACATCTACGGTACCTCTACAGTCAACAATCTGTGCAATTTTGTTCCTTATACTAATTTGATTAGCCTACCAGCATCTAAATATACACATGAGTAGGCCTATGTGAATCAATTTTTAATTTAATTTTGAAATACCTAGGCCTAGGGCCTACCATTGCAGAGATCATTTCTTGTTTTGAAAGATAGGCCTACTTTCATGGCATAAAGATGCATGTGCCACTAGGCCTAGGCTATTGATGATTGTAAGGGATAAGCATGCAGGCCTAGGCCCTAAGCCACAGTTTTTGAATATTTTTGGAAATGTGACAATAGGCTATAATATGTAGGCCTAGGCCCTACCTAAGTTATAAAATAACCAGAATAAGTATAGGGCTTAGGCCTAGGCCTTAGGCTCCAGAACTAGGCCTAGGGTTATTTCAAGATTAAATTAGCAGTTCTGCCCTAGGCCCCTACCTAGGCCTAGAACAAAGATCATAGGCCTAGGGGCTCCTAGGCCTAGCCTAGGCTAGGCTAGGTTAGGTTTAAATAAACTTACTGTGAGGTTAGTTGGGAAGAGTAATATATCCTCGTATGCTTCAAAATGTTTAGATAAGATAAGATAAGATAAGATTTATTTACAGGACACAGTAATACATTGTAAGTAAAATAAAGACAATCAAAAAGATTGTGTAGGCCTAGCCTAGCCCTGGGGCCTAGGCAGTTCCCACCTCTTCTGGAAAGTTGAACCTTACAAATTACAATCGCTTTCGAAACATCGCCTTCTTTCAGTTTCCAGTGTTTCCACACTAAACTTGATCTTTTAGACTGTCCTTCCATATTGATTTGAAAGTAAATTTACGTAAATGTACGTAGTATCAACAAGTACTAGGCCCTAGTGCGGGTCGTATGTCACAAGTCGCGATGTTTTGTTTACAAAACAAGTGTACAAAACGCGCTCAGAACTAATCGGTTCTTGTTCATTAACGGGACCCCCTCCAAACAATTTAAAAATTCAGTAAAAACATTTCATTAGACAATCATAACTATATCTACTCCATCTGAGTTTCGGGAGGCCAGGAAAACACAATTATTTCGAACAAAGCCTCGAAAACATCCTTTCCGGCTACAAACTTTGCGCCAGGAGTGACACGGCCTACGCCAACATACTCCACACTACAAAACCTTTAACGTCGCGATTTTAATATAAAGGACTTTCAATGGAAAAGTACTTTCGTTTAAAATTGCCACCCACGTTAAAGGTTTTGAAGGTTCATTTGGTGTCCGTGAACGTCAATGTCAGCTGCACGGCGATGACTGCTCTCATGTAGGCCTACGCGTTCCAATGGACTGTACTCGCCTGAGTCACGACGAACAAGTGACTCAAGTTCACTGTTTGAGTCATATTCAACTTCTCGCAAGTTGTAATTATTTATTGTAAATTGAAATAAGTAAAAAAACTAAAATGGGGGGGATCAATTAACAAAAAATTGAGGGGGTCCCGTTAATGAACAAGTACCAAATAATCTGTAAAACCTCATTACGTCTCGTTCGCTTGGGAGCTTTCCCTTTCCCGTTCTGTCCCGCTCCGATGCTCCGCTCAGAGAGCAGAGCGCTCCGCTACGCGCGCTATCTTACGGCTTCTTACTGCACTAAATACGACGCGTCGATAAGGAAGTTGTACTGTAGGCGGTCGTTTGAAAACTGCGGGAATTTTTAAACCGTAGCATCGGCAAATTATGACGCGAGTATCGGCATCGGCGATTCTGGCGATTCTCTGAATGCATCGGCATCGGTGCATCCCTACTAAAAACTTAAAAAACGCTCATCCATCATCGCAACTCAAAAAGCATTCGCGAAACAGCCTAGTGTAAAATCTTTGAGCTTCCGTGATCGGGAAATGTCAATTCTTATCATTTACACGAGATACAAGCTAAATACCTGTTGTGTGGCATTCGGCTTTAGCGTAAATTCATGACAGGTTTTTTATGTTTTTCTCTGGAAATGAGCAAATTGCATGGTTCAACTAAGCATACATAGCCTGAAATAAGTTATGCAGTTATGCTTCATCATATTAATCCTATCTCTAGTTTCTAGATACATCTGGGACCTAATGAGTAATGATTAATGTTATTTTCTCTTCACAGTTGTAAATAAGGTGCTACGACAAGAGATAAAATGCACGGCCTGTGGCACAAACATGAAACAGTTGGTTGAACTCTGTGGCCCTGTGTACAGTCATCCACTACTAGGTACCCTTATGTGCAAGGTAAGATCAAAGAACTCTGTGGCCCTGTGTACAGTCATCCACTACTAGGTACCCTTATGTGCAAGGTAAGATCGAAGAACTCTGTGGCCCTGTGTACAGTCATCCACTACTAGGTACCCTTATGTGCAAGGTAAGATCAAAGAGTAAATTTACTAAATCTGGTGATGACATTGGGTACCTACCTGGAAACCGGTTCCAAACCAATTTTATAGCCTAGGCCCTGAACATTCCGACTTATCAAACCGGCAACTCTTTGGACCCAATGTCATCATTAGGCCCTATTAGACTAGTTCTAAGCTTGGTCCAAAAAATCTTTTTGCCTGTGTGTGTGTGTGTGTGTGTGTGTGTGTGTGTGTGTGTGTGTGTGTGTGTGTGTACACTTTGGAGCATGGTTGCTAAGGGGATTTTTGGCCTAGAAACTTTGGTGTTTTAGGCAATATTCCCAATCTTGTTGTTTTTTCAGCCATTTGTTGGAAAATAAAACCCTTTTTGTCATATGAAAGCATTTTTATTCCTTATTATTTAATTTCAAACACAAAAGTCATAACATTTTTGGTTTTTGTCTGAGAGAAAATTCATTATTATATGTTTTGGGGTACAAACAAAAACTCCAGACAGTAGGCCAAGGTCTAGGCCTAGGTATGTCTAGGGTTTACCTTCGCCCACTTATAATAAAAAACTTGTAAAAATAACAGTCAAACCAAATTTTCACAATCTTAATAGGCCTACATAAATTCACTTTGCCCTGTGACTGGATCCTTGCAAAGCGTGGCAAAATTTTATTTGCAACTATTGTTTTAAATGTAAAAGTTTGTGCAAATTTATTTTGCCACTAGCTATGCAAGGATACAGTCTCAGGGCAAAGTGAATTTATGTATTAAGATTGTGAAAATGTAGGAGGGTACATAAGCTTGGCATTTCTTTTAGATCTCATTGCTTTTGATTGTGTAAGGTTTGGCTGTTTTTTTTACAAGTTTTTTGTTATATGTGGGATCTCATTACTTTTTCAAGTTCCATTACAAAATTATTTGTTAAAATACAATAATTTTATCAAAGTCGATTTAATTGATATGGTATTACCAATTAACAATAGAATTTAAAATATCTAGTGGTCAAAATACTTGTTATTTGTAAACAATGTAGGCCTAGGTGATTATTGTCAAGTAACTATTGTAAAAACCCTTTGAATATAATAACTACAGTCGATAAATCAAACGTAAAACACTTTTATAATAGCAAGTCAGTTTATTTGCTATTTCAAGCCAGACATCTTGGGGGTTACCAACGACAACCAAAACACATCCAAAACATAACAACAATCAAGGTTTCTCAAACAAAGTAGGTATCACCCACCAAAGTACAAGGTCCATCAAATGTTTATAACATTGGAATCACCTCCTTGCAACATACTCCCACCTTTGTGTCCTTGACGCAAACAACAATACAGAATAGTTTTGAACTTAAGTTTCCAAGAGATATAATTTTTGAATTGGACGAATCAGTTCACTGGTCGCTGTCTTTAAACGAGCCACTCTGCAACGCCCATCTTGACCCTTGAATACTTCTAATACTCGTGCTATAGGCCAATCAATGCGCTTCGTTACATTATCCCCTATGATAACAACATCACCAATAGAGATTGCATGATCGGTTGATTTCGTTCTTGTCTTCTGCCTCAACATACCAAGATATTCTCGACGAAAACGTTCTCGAAGATTATCCCTGAGTCGTTGACAGAAGTATAATCTTCTCTTAAAACTCTTCCGATCTAATTGATCAACTTCGGGTAACATAACGTTTTCAAGCTCTTGAAGAAACATCACAGGTTTCAACGGAATCGCGTCTCGACCATCTTCTGTGATGTACGTTATGGGTCTTGAATTTATTACTGCTTCGCAATCACATAAAATTGTTATCATTTCTTCATATTCTAACGAGGTACGCCCCAACACTCGTCGCAAAAGGTCTTTCACCATACGAATTAGTCTCTCCCACCAGCCACCCCACCATGCTGCTGTAGGAGGGTTAAACTTCCATCTAATTTTTTGAACCACCATAACAGATTGAACCTCCTCCCAATCGATTGTTTGGAACATGTTGAAGGCCCCAACAAAATTAGTTCCATTATCAGAATAAATCACATTGGGCCGGCCTCTCCGAGCGACAAACCGCCGAAATGCTTTAAGAAAAGCATCTGTTGACAGAGACGTGACGAATTCCAAATGAACGGCACGATACAGGGCACATGTGTATAACACAATCCAACCTTTCACCGATTGTTTTAAAATCAGAGGGCCTGCTAAATCAACACCAACGACTTCAAAAGCTCTGGCATCATTGATTCTATCTCTTGGTAACGGTGCTTCCACAGTATCTAACTTTTTCTGGTTGAATTGTCGACACGAGATACATCTCGACAAAATACTTGAAACTGTCTTCCTCCCTCGAAGAATCCAGTAGTGTTCTCGAAGTGACGAAAGGACAATATTAACTCCTGCGTGTGACATTTCCAGGTGAACCTTCAATACCAATAACTGCACAAAACGATGAGATTTGGGCAACAAAACAGGATATTTAAAATCTTCATGATCATCCCTCAGGATAATTCTAGTTTTTACTCTCAAAATCTGTTGTTGATCACGAACAACGTTTAACGTCTTAATCTTCTCTATGTCATCTAGCTGAAAACTCTCAGACTGTACGACATACACAATATTCTTTTCAGCTTCTACATATTCGTCAACAGTAATACTCCCTTCCAATTTATCTCGTGGATTGCGAGAATTGTGAGCAAATCGACGTATCCAAGCCACTGTCCTCACAATAGAATTGTATTTTGAAAATCTTTCAAAGATTCTATTAGATAATGGTTCCGACACAGCAGCCATGCTAACAATTACGGTTTTCTTGCGTTCTTTTAGAACCTCATCTTCGTCCACGTACGATTCCCACTGAGAAGAAGGCCATACTTGCTTAGGTTCATACAACCACTCTGGCCCCTCCCACCATCGGGATGAAATCAATTTTCGTACCGAACAACCTCTTGAAGGTAGATCTGCGGGATTGTTTGTTCCAGGTATGTGTTTCCATTGACAACCCTGAGTTAATTTCCTTATCTCAGTGACACGATTCCAAACGTAAGCCCCCCATTGGTCTTCACGCCGAATCCAACAAAGAGCATTCACTGAATCTGTCCAATGAAATGATGGAATTTGTTGTATCCTCAAAACAGTTTTAACTTCATTAGACAATCGAGCTCCTATTAAACATCCTAGCAGCTCTAACCTAGGAATAGACAGTTTTTTCAGTGGCGAGATTCTCACTCGTGCCTGTATTAATTGCACAGTTACATCACGGCCAATTTCACATCTCAGAGAAACACAAGCTGCATATGCATGTTGACTTGCATCACTGAACACATGCAACAACCAACCCTCTCTCGGAGCATCGTTAGGGTTGAACCACCTTGGAATAACAAATTCTTTTAATAATCCCAAGTCCGAGCTCCATTTGTCAAACTTCAAACAAATAGAATCGGGTAGTTGATCGTCCCATCCCACCTTAAGACTCCAAATCTCCTGCAGTAGAATCTTTGGGATAACCGTAACTGGACATGCAAAACCAATGGGATCAAAAATTCTGTTAGCAACAGTCAACACTAACCTCTTTGTCAAAGGCTTCTCTCCTCTAGCTGGAAGATCCTTTATATCCAAGGAAAGATGATCTTGAACTTTACACCATTTCAATCCTAAAACAAAACTCTTGTCACTAGATGTTTTGCCCATGTCCACATGATCGAATGAGTGCTCCCACCCGCGAAGGTCCATTTTTGCTGTGTCCATCAGAATGGTGGATTCAACCATGAACTTGTCTACCTCCTCTTTATCATTGACACTTGTAACACAATTATCTACATAAAATGACTCAATTAGCTGCTTGGCAGTGTCTTGTAGATTTGTTGGCGCTGATTCCAAATGATGGTTTATGGTGGCAGCAAGCAGGAATGGACTTGAAGTCAATCCAAAAACCACTCTTCGATGTCGATATTCCTGGATTATACCATCTTGTTCCCAGCCGAAAAAACGAAGAAAATCTTGATCGGTTTTGTTTATTGACACTTGCAAGAACGCTTTTCGAATGTCTGCCATAACTCCATACCGTTTCTCACGAAACTTTAACAAAATATCAGTTATAAGCTCAATCAAATTTGGGCCATTTACCAAGCAGTCATTAATTGACGGAACTCCAGGCTTCTCTTTACAAGACGCATCAAACACGGGTCTAATTTTTGTCGTATTGCTGTTCTCTTTCACAACTGCTTGATGCGGTAGGTAGTGTCCTGGAGATTCAACTTCATTTGAGGGTACTTCTTCAATAATACCTTCCTGTTGCCATTCATCGAACACCTTTTTATAATCATCAAGTAATCCCACCAACCTTAACTTATTTTCATTATTGTGAAATCTCTTCATGGCTATCAATTTATTCGTTGGTAATAGAGGGTGGTCACGAATCCAAGTGAGGCAAACTTCATATCGTCCCTCTTCATCAACGCGCATTGTGTCCTTAAATAAACTATTAGCCGCTTCTTGAAGTTCCTCTTGTTCTCGGTTGTAGGCTTTATCTCGTATACCTATGACGTCAAGGGTCCATAAGTCACTAATCTGTGGTTCATTAACGAACATTGATACAACAGTCATGTTCACACTGTCTTCATCTAATTCAGAAGGGCATATTTTACGTATTGAACCCATCAAAGTCCAGCCAATGCATGTCTGGATTGCCATTAAACCAGAAGACAAACCATGACTTACTCCAGTTAACAACAATCCGATAACATCTGCTCCCAACAGCAACTCAATCGGACCAGCTGTACCAACATCAGACAACTGAATATCCATATCTCTTAGTTCGTCCAACCATGGTCCCTTTGGCACAGTGTCCACCATTCCACAAATTGAAGGTTGACTCAAAACTTGTATCTTTCTGTCAGGACTCTGTCCGTCAACACTTAAAAGGGCAAGTTCATAAACATTATGAATTTGAGCACCAGTCTCAGTGCCACCAAACAAATTATGATGCAGTGTAACCTTTCTTTCAACTTTGAGAGCCATACTTTGAGCTACCCTAGTAAGAATGTAGGACTTTTGTGATCCGGTGTCTAAAAGCGCTCTAACCATCCTTATTTTGCCATCCTGATGAATTCTCACCCTCAAGGTCTGCAATATTACATCTACTGATGTGGAAACATAATTCATTGTAGAAACCTTTTCCTTGTTCCCACCATCAGTTTCAAAGCTGGTACAACTGTTCGAACACAACAGAGTGTTATGTTTGTGTTTACAAATTGAACACAACTTGGATACTTTGCAATGTTTAGAAACATGACCTCGTCTCAAGCAGTTGAAACAAACTAGCTTTTCTTACACAATTCCTTCTTTCGTCCAAACTTAATGATTTGACTACAAGACATTCAGTTGATTCGTGACACTTGTCACAAAATACACATTTTAACATGTGGTTATACTCACATGCGCCGTTAGCTAATCCAGAAGCAGTTGGCACATCAGAATGGCGAGGTGCCTCAGGAGTCGATCGTTTAACCACATTTGTCTTAGCCATCTTGACTCGTTCCTCGCCCTCAACTTCACTCTTCAGAAATCTCATCAACTTCTGCAGCGTATCTTGCTCCTCTGAATTCCCCACTGGATCTGCAGTTGACATGGCTCTACTTCTGATCCACGCCCGGAGTGTCTCTTCTGGTAGACAAGATTCGACCAAAGGATACAACATAGACGCATACTTGTCACACGTTACTTTCAACGACTCGAGGGCTCTCAGATGAGACTCCAGTTGGTCATACAACTGTGTCAAGTCTTTCTTGATACTACTCGAAGTTACAAGACGTATTAGCTCTCGAACGTAATACTCAATGATGGCATCATCACGCCCAAATCGCGACACCAATGCGTCTACAGCCTTAGGATAGTTCTCTGCCGTTGCTGGGAAGCTATCAACCAAACTTCTAGGCCTGGAATTCTCCGCTATTGCGTCAAGCAAATAGTAAAACTTGTCTTCTGCAGGCATACTAACATCTTCGTGAACCTTTCTAAATTTATTAATAATGAAACTTTTAGTGCAGGTGAGGTTAATAATGTTATGAAATATTTAGACTATACACTGCACTTGTAAATAAAGAAAACAACTTTGTAACAATATTTCGACGACTATTCAGTCATCTTCAACGGGTTTAATGACATTTATCAAATAACAACAGTAAGAAAAAACAAAAATCCAACATTCTTAAAACAAATACATACTGCCATCTCAATTTCACCAGATAACACATGCCTACCATCTTATAAAAATTAAATCAGTTATGTTGCCAACTGACAATTAAGATAAAATGAAAATATAACATCTTTATAAGCGATGACTACCTCTGGCTTTGGGGAACAAACATTGTTCAAATAGAAGGACAATCAAGTACTAATAACGTTGTTCTTCACAGCCATAAAGGCCAAATGACAATCAAGATAAATACACAATACCCTTTATAAGTTATGACTGACTCTGACTTGGAACAAACATTTTCCAAATAGAAGGAAAGTCAATACTAGGAGTACTAATGACATTGTTCTTCACAGCCATAAAGGCAGCCTCTTTTAACCGACGTTTATGATAGAGGAGTTGTCCCCAAAAACCCAACCAGTCTTTTAATTCACCATTGAATTTCTTGAGCTGAATAGGGGGCAGTTTGAATCTTCTCGCACAGCTTCCGACAATGATTCCAGTATCAGGTTTATCCTGACTAGGACCCGCTGAGGATTGGTTCACCACAGTAGGCCTATTACATGCCTCAACCTCATACTTCAACTCGAGGTATTTATCTCGGCGTGCCTCCACATCTTCGAATTCCTTTTCAAAGTCGTCACTTAACGCTTCATCTTCTTGAAGATCTATTATCTGCGCGTCCATTGCTTTTAGGGTCAAAACTTTGTCTTCCAAAAGATATACATAAGCTTACCCAAAGTAAAAAGATCACGTCCACCTTGCAGCTCGGCTTCAATCAATCTTGAAGATCGCGTCACTGCAGAACGAACTGGCGCTCGTAAACGTATTAATTTATCCATCTTATTATATTCACGGGTCCTGTCACGGTCGCCAAAATTGTAAAAACCCTTTGAATATAATAACTACAGTCGATAAATCAAACGTTAAACACTTTTATAATAGCAAGTCAGTTTATTTGCTATTTCAAGCCAGACATCTTGGGGGGTTACCAACGACAACCAAAACACATCCAACAACAATCAAGGTTTCTCAAACAAAGTAGGTATCACCCACCAAAGTACAAGGTCTATCAAATGTTTATAACATTGGAATCACCTCCTTGCAACACCTATAGTGACTTGTTGATTATATTCTTGTGAAAGGCTTATATTAAAACCTTTATTTGGAAGACTTCCAGCAAACTTTTTTAACTTTTTCTTTCAAAAGACTTTATATCACTAGCCTATTACCTTAATGTCCATGTAAAATATGAACATTGTAGCCCCACCCGTTTGGTCAGAATCGCGGGCCGATTGAAACTGACTAATTATTAGACCGTAGTAGTAGCAGCAGTAGCAGTAGTAGCTAACATCCTTAAAGGGATTTTGAGCATGTTTCAAGCCATTTTTTCACCAAGAAGGAATGCTTGTACCCCAACCAAATTTGGCATGTGTTGTCAGGTGCCTAAATCCCCTCGATTTTGATAGTTTTCAAGTTCACTTCACGTTTCAAGACGGCTGGGTAACACCTCGAAATCACCCCAACTATGCTTGCTGTATAAGGTGTAAGGTGCTTGAGTGTGTAGCGCACTGCGTCTTGGCTGCGGCGCCCTAACGGGCACGTAGATAATCAGGGTCCAAATCAAAATCCTCCACCTCTCTTCTGAGCCTCTGTCATCATAGAATTCGTCATAATAATGTAAATATTAGGGTTGCCGTTCGATACGAATTTCGGTATCGATAATCGGACCTGTTAAATATCGATAATCCATTTAAAAAATTATCGATTGTGAATCGATAATTGAATGAAAATTAGGCCTAAACTTGCTCCCATACCGACGCGGACCGTGGACCTTTTGCGAGTGCATTCTTTTGTTCCTTTTATTTGCTCAAAACAGGGTTCTTGCACGCTAGCAACGTCTTTCACGAGCTCCCCCCCCCACGCGTCTGGCCTGCCCTAAGAGAGCGCGCTACGTGGAATAGACAGACCCTACCCGGCTTGAGTGTTGTCTTTGTGAAGGTCGTTCTTCTTGGAAATCGTGGTTCTGTGAAGTTTCATTTCAGCTTTTGTTGTGATTGTCGTTCATTCATTTACGAGATATTATCAGTTTAACTATTCAATGCTCCGATATTTATTACGCGATGAAATGAATAATGTTGGACATTAGTTTGGAAGACGACGTAATGTTGATGTGAGAGAACTGATAAGATACAGTCTTGGGGAGTAGCGCGCTACAAGTAGCGCGCTACATGTAGCATGCTACTTTTACGTGTAGCGGAGCCAGTAGCGCGCTACTTTATTAAGGAGGCATATTGTAGCGGTAGCATGCTACAATTTTTGTAGCGTTAGCGTGATATTTGCGCTACTTTCTAAGTTTCGGCGCCAGCAGTTCCAGAACCACGTAAAGTCAAAAGTCGGCACTGCAAACTAGCTTGTAACGCCCGCCGCGCCACGTCATGTGCTCGCCGTGTAGACCGGCCCGTAATCTCGTCTCATTCACACCACTCCTCGCTCTCTCCAGCGAGCCTCCTCTCTCTCT